>CAUYRH010043234.1:0-48409 GCA_963574655.1 Perodicticus potto | reverse complement strand
TCTTCTAAATACGGATCAAAATTGTTTTCATATAGTAAATGAGAAAATAGCATGAATGTTATATTAATCAGGTTGATAAAAATATCTCCGATTGTATGGGAAGCCCGCACACTGTACTCCAAGATTGAATTATTGTACACAGTTATGACTCAATAAAAAATAATTTAAAAAAATAAATAAATAAACTGATAAAAACGTAACTTGATCTACATACAAAAAACTGCACTTTCACCAATGTTTCCCCCATTATATGTTTTGGATGTCCAAAATAAAGTTTGGATTTACGACTATTTATATCATGCATCCATGAACATAATTTTAATGCTTTTTTTTTTACCTTTTATCACACAATTAAAAGTGGTTTACCCATGTCGGTGATGTCCTGGCCTGTATTAGCTGACTGCACAGTTGATGTGAGCTCTAATAGTACACTGAGACCTTGGGGGAAAAAAAAAGTGGTTTACCTGCCTGAACCATGGGCATCAGTTGGGAAAGTCAAGGCATTAGGTGTACAGTTAAGCCTCTTCCAGCAAGCATCTGGGAGCTGGGTGTTTTTGCCTTCTTGTTCTTCACTGAGCTAGGAAAAATAGCCCGAGATAGTGCTACTGTGACCGTTAAGAACCACCATTGTTTTTGTATTTGGGGGGACTCATGAATGCTGAGCCTGCCAGCAACCAGGATGAGGTGACTTAGGAGCCAAACCTTTGGGTAAGAGCTCTAAAAGTTGGAGTGCGCAAAGTTTGGCAAAACTCTGTCCAAGAAGAGACAAGGAATTTGGTTTTATCATTGGAGAAAGACAGGGGGAGAATGTCAGGAAGTCCCATGCACCTATCTGCCTCAGCTCCTGGGAAAGTCACTAATTTCCTACTCCATCAGTGCACAGATGCAGGCTACTTAGAAACTCATTCTCAAACAACAGCTGAGAAAGTATGCAGCCAAACACTTTCCAAGGAGAAACTGTAAGCTGGGGCTTTTTTCTGTTCACTGTGTGCTAAGCCTGTGGGATTGCAGCTGTTTATTTTCAGTTTTATTCAAATTAAAATGTTTTATAATTTTCTTTAAGGTTTTTGTCTTTGGCCCATCAATTATTTAGCAGTGTACTGTTTAATGTCCAAATTTTTTGTTTTTTTTTTTTTTAGAGAAAGAGTCTCACTTTGTCACCCTCAGTAGAGTGCCACGGCATCACAGCTCACAGTAACCTCCAACTCCTGGACTTAGGCGATTCTCTTGCCTCAGCCTCCAGAGTATCTGGGACTACAGGTGTCTGCCACAATGCCAGGCTATTTTTGCAGTTTGGCCTGTCCAGGTACGAACCTGCCATCCTTGGTATATGGGGCAGGTGCCCTACTCACTGAGCCACAGGCACAGCCCAATGTCCAAGTATGTGGATATTTTCTTGTTATTTTTCTATTTTTGATTTCTAATTTAATTTCATTATGGCCAGAGATCACACTTTGTATGATTTTAGTCCTTCTAAAATTGTTAAGATATGTTACATGACCCATTTTGGCAAATATTACATGTACATCTGACCAGGAACGTATACACTGCTTTGGTTAGATAGAATGTTCTACAAATTTCACTTGGACCCAATTTAGTGACAGCAGTGTTCAGTTCTGTATTCTTATCAATTTTATGTTTATGAGTTCTATCAATTACCGAGAGAAAAATATTGTTTCTATATTAACGGCAAATTTGCCTATTTCTTCTTTCAATATTTCAGTTTGCCTTTGTGTATTTTAAAGATTTTATGTAAGGGGCATTCACATTTAGGGTTGTTATATCTTCTTGATGAATAAACCCTCCTTTTACAACATGAAATATTTTTCTTTTTCCTGTATGATTTTCTGTCTTCTGAAATCTAGTTTTTTGATATTAAGAAGCCATTCTGGTCTTAACATTAGAGCTTGCATTGTCTATCTTTTCACATTCTTTTTCTTTATAGTATTTATATCACCATATTTGTAAAGAATTTGCTCTAGACAGCATATGGTTTTGTCAGAATCTATTTATTTTTAATGTTTTTCTCTTTATTGTTCAAATTAGGTAATTTCTCTTGATCTATCTTTAACTTCCTTCTTTCCTCTGCTATCTCCATTCTGTTATTGAGCCCATAAAGTGAGTTTTCATTTTGGTTCTTATATTTTTCAGTTCCAAGATTTCAATTTGTTCTTCATTTTTATCTCTTTTATTTGCCGATACCAATAATTTTAATATTTAATTCAAGTGTTTGCAATTGCTCATTTGAATCTTTTATATGAGTTTCTTTAAACATCTGTCAGGTAATTAAAATATGTGTGTGTGTGTCATCTTATTGGTGTCTCTTAATTCTGTTTCCTCATGCAAGTTGTGACTGTTCCTTTGTAGACTGAGCAGTTTTTTAATAGTAACCTAGAAATTTTGAATATTACATTATAAAATTCTCACTCTAAAGTTGATAGATAACATTGATATTTTTATTTTAGCAGTGACTTATCTGGCTAGGATGAAAGCAATCTGCCTGCTGTGGGCTGTTTCCAATGTCTGTTCTTCTACTAACACTTAGCAGTGCTGTTTGGATGAATCTTATGCAAGTGTCTGTCTTGGACCTGGGCAAATGTATACTCATTAGATCAGTTCTTAAAGTCTTTGTTATGCTAATTAGGACCATATTTAGCCTGTGCGCACTGGAGTTGTTATGAATAACTTTATGAGGCTGCTATTCTAAACACCTCCCTACTTTTCATTGCCCAGTATTTTTCAGTTCCCTGATACTCCCTTTTATTTTGATCATCTGACCAGATACCTAATACTTCTATAACTGTACCTTGTATGGCACCAATCTGCAGGAGAATACAAAGTGAGAAACTGCACATGATGACTATAATTTATTGAAATGTTATAGATTCCAGTCAATAGAACCCTCTTCTATCAATTTCTCCCAAGACATTAATATGCTAGATATAAGATCCAAAATTGAGTATGAAGAGTTTATCCACATGGAAGATTAACAAATGAAATGTGTCACACCAGCTTTGTAACTCTTCAGCTCCTCTCTAAAGAACCACATGCAAAGCTTCATGAGAAAATTAAAGAACAAGGAGAGATGTAGGAGTAGTTTTCTTAGAGAAAGCTATTATCATTTTAGGAGGCCAAATTTAGAAAGGGGTGGGGCTGCTAGCAATAAAAGTGGCATCTATGGGATCACTTGTAGAGTTTGAAATATATGCCCTTCAGTCTAGCATGGAGGACTGGTACCTCATTTCTTCCTAGAAGAACTAACATGGCCTATGTCAACATTAGGGTTGGCTTAATTTTGCAAAATTTGACAAGGTAAGATACACATTTGTATTTCCTGTGCACCAGATATTGGCCACACAGAAGAGAGAGGGGGCTTAGTTCCTTTTAATTCTACTCAAAAGTGAGTAGATTTTACCATGGAGAATCTGTGTAGAATGGATTATGGAAAATAAGACAATGAAGAGAGAGTAGGGAGTCAGAGGCAACAAATAGCCTATGAAAAAGGAAATTTAGGGAAGCTTTCCCAAAGAAGAAGACTGTGAAAATCCCATTGTCACAAACTGAGAGAGCTGAGGTTTTATTCTTTTACAAGCCAGTGAGTTAGACTTCCATAGTTTCATGTTTGCTGGCAGAAGAGATGAGACTCCTGGATCAGGAACCAAGGACTTTATTACTCACCTCAGTAACGAAACCCAGAGAATCTTCATTTTCTTCCATGAGTTACCCGGGCCCCAGTTCCCACAGGGAAATGCAAAAAGTATCAGGTAAAAGTATGTGAGTAACACGCTGATTTACAGAAGAGAAGTTCTAAGTTCAGGTACCCGAAATCATTTACAATGGCCAATAAACATGCCTATCATTTTCTCCGAAGGAAGATACCCAGAGAATCTTCATTTTCTTCCATGAGTTCCCCAGGTCCCTGTTCCCACAGGGAAATGCAAAAAGTATCAGGTAAAAGTATGTGAGCAACACGTTGATTTACAGAAGAGAAGTTCTGAGTTCAGGTAACCGAAATCATTTACAACGGCCAATAAACATGCCTATCATTTTCTCTGAAGGAAGATACCATGCACCCTTGAAAAGAAGGTCTGGAACAAGGGTAGCCTGTGCCTCTCTTCAAAAGATGTTTCAGAAACAGAAGAGAGAAATAAAGAATTATTTCCAGATGCCACAAAGAGTTAAGTTTGAAAAATATCCTCGAGGGGAGGGTCCAGGCAGTGTAAAAGTCAACTTCCAACATGCATTATTGCATCGCTAACATGGCAAATAATTACTTTCCTGTTCTCTAAGATGCTACCTTAGCCCCACTAGCTTCCAAAATAGTAGAGAGATGAGCAGAGGAAAAAGGCAGAAGTCATATTATATGTCATAAGTATATGTGCTTTTTCAAATCTGTCAATCTTTACGTGAATAAATAATAATGTAAAAGCCAGCTACATTCCCTTTTTCCAAAGCTAACTATCTACCAATGCAAGCTAGCTAGAGGTACAGAAAAGTCTCACTTTTCAATAAAATTAATGTATTGATTCGTATCTTAAAAGAAACTCTTCTATTTTCTGAATTAGGCTAGGTTTATATATCAGAAAGTGAACACAAAATTATCAAATACCAATGGAAGTACAGAAAAATAATATAGTCAGTCAAGTTTTCATCTAGAGGCAGGCAGAAGATATTCTCCAACCCATACAGTTTTAAAGGGTGGTGAAAGACAATAGTTTGATTAATATACTGTTTCATATTGTTCTACTTATTGGTTACAATAACAATAATGACTACTATTTAGCAAATGTTTCTGTGCTTCATGCACATTCTTATTCCTTTATGTAGATTAAGTAATTTTACCTTATAGCAATTTAATAAAAATTATAGCTATTATGTTCATTTAACAGAAAAGTGAACTACAGAGAAGTTACGATCTAGCAGCCCTACTATTTGGTATGTATGCAAAGGAAATTAAATCAATATGCCAAAACCTTACCTGCACTCTCATGCTTATTACAGAACTATTCATGGTAGCCAAGATACGGAGTCAACCTAAGTGTTCATCAGCAGATGAGTGGAGAGAGAAAATGTGGTATATGTGCATAGTGGAATACTATATGGCCTTAAAATAGAAAAATGTATTATTTGTGACAAGATGGACCAACATGGAGAACATTAAGTTAAATGAAATAAGCTGGGTACAGAAAGACAAATGCTATGTGATATCACTTGTATGTGGAGTGTATTTATAGGAATAGAGACTAAAATAGTGGTTACCGAGGGTAGGAGGTGGGGAAGTAGAAAAATGTCTGTCAAAGGAAGTACAATGAGCTAGACAAGAGAAGTAAAGTTCAAGAAATAATGGGGCCTATATTTAACAAAAATACATTGTACCTGAAAATTACTAAAACAGTAGATTTTAAATGTTTTCACCATCAAGAAAATGACATGCCAGGTAATACATATGTTAAATAGCTTGATTTAGCTGTTCTACCATGTGTGTATATGTCAAAACATCATGCTAAACATCATAAATATATACACTTTTACTTATCAATTAAAACCCTTAAATAATGGGGGAGGTTAAGCCACCTTTCCTAAGGTTGCAGACATAGTAAGGGGTAAAAATTCAAACCCCAATAGCTAATTGTAGAGTGTCCCTTTCTAGCCAGTAAGGTGATTTACAGCACCTGAGTGCATCATGCTAAGCATATGTGTAAAGGAGAAGAAGAAGAAAGAAGGAGGAGGAAGGAAGAAGAGAAGGGGGAGGAAGGAGGAAGGAGAAGAAGAAAGAGGTGGAGGAGGAGAGACTTTACGGCAAAAATTCATACAAAATTTAGGAGCAATATAATGATTTTTGACAGCCATCAGTAAGGCTATGGGAATGGGTAAGTAGAAGTCTTGCTGATCAGGAGTTTATAAATTGTCTCTTCTCTTCTTTGTGAATTTTAATGATTTAATCTATTTACATCTTATTCCTTATCTCTAAAACAAGGACATTAGATGAGAAGGAATTCGTCAGTGCCTTACAATTTTGCAAATCTGTTAGTCTTATGCTGTGAATCTATGAAAGCAAATCAAGACAATTCTGACCTCAAAACTTTCTGGATGAAAGAAGAGCTATCTACTTAGATAAGTAACATAAAAACAGAATATGTGTGGCAGCACCTGTGGCTCAAAGGAGTAGGGCACTGGCCCCATATGCCGGAGGTGATGGGTTCAAGCCCAGCCCCAGCCAAAAACTGCAAAAAAAAAAACAAAAAAAAAGAACCCAGAATATGTGCAACTATGTAAATGGACAATAAATATGTAGGTGTATTGTGTTGTAGAGGGGGGAGGTTGGTACAATTTGAAGAAAGAGTAAAATATTCTTTAGTTGATAAAAAATCTTGTCCCAAATGGATATCATTTCTAAAATACATTTGGATAATAAAATTCATGATATTTTCCACCAGAAATAAAGTTTGAGTCGTGTGGGAGTGGAGGACAAAAATCACAAGGATGAGGGTGAGAGTTTAAGAGGCCTGAGGTTCTGCGGCTCTGAGCAAGCCCTGACTTTCTATAGTGGAACAAAATAAATCATCATCATGTTATCCAGGTACTGGTCTTGAAAATGACTTGAGTTCGCTTTAACCAAAGCGTTGGTCTCTTGGGAAGTCCATGGTATTAAAGCCAGGAGATCAAACTTTATTCAAAACTCAGAACTAACTCTGTCTTATTACGATAGGTAAATCACTTCAAATTACTGAGCTTCAATATTCTCAAGAGCAAAAAAATAATAACAATGCTGTCAGTAATTATAGCTATAAAATACCTCAAGTAGTACAGTATAGGATTAGTAATAGACACTGTCTCTGTTATGTGGGTTTGATTTTCAGAGACTCAGTTTAGATATTATGATTTATGATGCTTTAAAATTATTATGATGATGATTTCTCTTTATAGAATATAACACAGTGCTGTGATTTTTAAAGACATACTCTCCTAAGACTATTTATATAGTACCCTGCACTACATTTTTGATCAAAAAGTGTCTGCATTCATAAACCATCTGACATATTAGTGGAAAGGCAGCAAAGTGAACATTTGGTGATACAGTCACCTTAATTTTGTTTCTAAGATGTATGACCTCTAGTTAAGCTAAATGTATTAGCTTACTCATCTGAAAATTAAAAATAAAACTATTTATTTACTATATTTTCCTCATTGGAAAATATTTTTATTACTACAAACTATGATTGTTCTTAAATTTATAATTGTTAATATAAAACATTTTTTTAAGAAAACTTTTCAACTCCTCTTTAACATGCATATTCTATTTCAAGAAACTTAAGTTTTTTCAGGATTTATATAAACATTTAGAAAGAGTAACAAGAAAAACAAATTCACAGGGGCAATGTAATCATCACCAACAGCTGTAACCTGTTGCATTCAATGCTGGGACTACAATATAGGCTCCTTTAACCAAATGTTCAAGTATTTTAAAAGCTTCTTTTATCTTTTCTTCTGACTTAAAAGGAAATTTGACTAAGAACTATGTGAGATAAAAATGTTTTTCTTCGTAGCTCATCATCAGTTAGCTTTGACGCTTAAGTACCATGAGGCCCCTCACCTTTCAAAAAGTGAATTTCATCTCCTCGACATAGAGATGTCAAATATTTAATACCACATGGTTTCTTTTTCTCTGCTCTATTATAGATTACTTGTAAGAAGGTATCATTGTTTTATTGTCTGATAGATTAGAATAAATAGAAACGGCGTTTCATGAGGAAATGATCTCAATTTAACCAAATATAATCAACACAACATTTACGTTTGGGGTGCTAACTTGTTTTATTTGAAAATCATAATTCAAGGAAGTAAGCTGTCCTAATTAATTTAGATGGCTTGATTTACACACACAATATGTGTTATGCTTCTTAAAGCAATTATTTCATGAAGTGAGAGATTTCTCTAATGAAAAGGAAACCAAGTTCTATTTCATTCTCCAGTGCTATCGGCTGTGTCTTTCCCCGTTAAGTGCGTCCTCTTCCACTACCTTATGATAGATGAGAGGTATATAATGAAATTTTCTTACAAAAGAGCTTGGTGTCATGAATGATGCTCTCCTCTCTTTAATACGAGAGTTTCTTTATTTGTGCAATGGAGAAGGGATGAAGTGGGGAGAAGTAAGAAAATGAAGTGTAAAGAGAAAAAGGTATGAGAAACAAAAATAATCAAAATTTCCACAAATTGTTCCCTTCCAGAGAATACAAACCAAGTGAAAAACTTTAAGAAATATTGTGTTGCTTTGTTTTAGTTAAATTAATACTAATTTCGTTTTCTAGTAGTCATTTGGGAGGGTTGCCTTAATTATTTGTTTTATAGAATTTGAAAATTTATGTTGTTCCTTCCTGGTTCCTTATAACTTAGCCAAGGATGTAATAATGGAAGTGTTTTATATGGTGATGTTTTCCTTTCCCTTTTTCTTTCCTTAAAATAAAGTTTATTGCCTTTCCAAAACAAAATGAATCAGAAAAACATATATTAACGAATTTATTTTTTTTAAAGAAACCTCAAATGTTATATGTTCAAACATTTCTCCCCTCACATAGAAGCTTAGGAAGAATTTAGTGCTAAATAAATGCTGCCTCAAACCAGGCAAGATAAAACATAAATCATTGAATTAAAACCTCTAACAAGTCTATCTTCTTTTTGAAATGACTGGGAGATGAAAGCGAGGAGTCTCATTTAAGAAGGCCCAGCGGATCAGTTCTGCATTTATATAGCTGTTATCAAAAGCAATTCATTTGGAGATCAAATAGACTGACAGATAGGACAAGCCGGGGATCACCACTGCCTTCAGGCATCCCAAAGCCAGGATGGCTTCCCAGCACCTCACTAATATTGGGTCTAGTCAACGCTCCTGTTTATCACCATTTCCACTCTCTGTCGGCTGCACATCAGCACACACTTCTTCCACCCTTCCCTAGCCAGGCAACTGTCAGTGAAGCAGGAATAAGAAAAGTGATTCCTCAACTGCAGTGAGTAGAAAAATTCCTCCATTATACTCTGATGAACAGACCATGTTCAGTCTCACTTTGAACAAAGGTGATGAAGACCCAAGGGCTGTGGGTTCCATGAGCTCTTCTTGGGAGGCATGTTGCCAAATCTTCATGAGACTGAGATTGTGCTCAATCCTCTGCACCTGATGCACCCACAGTGGGGCAGAGGAAAGCAGGTCAGTTTGAAATGAATCTGCAAGGATGAGCATTTTCCAGAGTTAGGAGTGGGGAGATTCATTTATCAGTGCAAAAGTTGAACTTTCCAGTCCTCACTTAAGTATTATATAACTTAGTAGATTTTTAAAAATCTCAGAAAAAGGTAACATGTTATTGTTGAAATTCTGAATAATATAAAAACAAAAAAGAAAATCAAAGGTACAAATAATCTTTCAGAGTTAACTCCTCCTAATTGTACACAGAGTAATGTAAGTATGTACATAAATGTACACTCAAATTTAGATGAGATCACACTGTATTTGCATCTTATGTCTTTCACTTAATATTAAAAATTAAGAGTTTTTATGAAATTATTAGTTACAATAATAATATTTAATGAATTGAATCTGATTATATGAATGTAACAAGCTCAGTGCAATTATTTCTCATTTGTCAATAATTAGGAAATTTTTCTTTTGTTGTTATTTATGAATATGACAGCCTACATTTGTTTAACACTTAAAACTCTAACCATTTGCATAGAATGTGTGGGAAAATAAATATAAAGCTTATTCATGCCAGCTAAAAAGTGAAACCCAGCATGATTTTCCTTCCATGGGACTTAAGATAGCAAATCAATCAACAAATATTTAGTGAGAACTTACTCTCATCTCATGGCCTAAGTTAATCAGAAATATTAAAAAATATTTATTTACAAGGAATGTTAAAAGCACAGCACTTTCCTTAAGTCTGAGTTAGAAAAACAATGTTTTCCTTTCCTCACACTCACACCCATTCCATTAGTAATTCACATATTAGGAGTACAGTAAAATACTCAATGATACAGGAGATGAGGTCAATGTGTCTATAATATAATATAGAAGAAACATTCTATAAAGTGTCAGCAGCTACCCATCACCTTGAATTACATATAACAAAAGCAGCATAGATAATCTCTGGCAAAGAAAAGCTCACCTGGGCCTGAGACACCAGATATAGACATGGTCTGGTCCTCAAAGGATATGTAGGACATGAATTGTGGAAAGGAAAGAAGGGAAAGTTATACTTATAAGTAAGACAAATGTTCTATCTTGTATTTTTTCGAGCTTCAGATATAGCACATTTGCCTTGAGTTCCAACATGCCAGTGGCTTTTATCTTTGTGTCTATGATGCCATTGCTTAAATTCTTGTACTTCCCTCTCAGCAGGACTGAGAGGGGACTTTGAAGAACAGTGGAAAGAAGAGATTCACTCTATGTCTTCTCTATTCTCCCCAAAACAGGGACCATGAGGGTATATGATGGTGGGTCATTATTATAATCGAGGATTACCAGTGATTCTCAAATTAGACGCTCAGCTGTTTGTAGGGGTAGGAGTCACCATTAATATAGATCTTCTTTCCTACAAGGCCAACCTTAACTTTAGACATAAATAGCTAGAAAGGGAATTATATGTAGTAGAGTTAATAATGGTCACTCCAAAGATATCCTCATCCCAATTCTGAACATGTGAGTGTCATCTTACATAGCAAAAAGAACTTGTAGGTATAATTAAGTTACAAATCTTGAAGTGGGCATATTATCCAGGTTTATCCAGGTGGGCACTAAATTTATTGAAATTAGTCCTTAGGAGAAGATCAGGAAAGTAGTAGATGTGAAGCAAGAAGTTGGTAGGAAGTTGGCCCTGGAATAATGTGCTTTGACAGAGGAGGAAGGGACCACAAACCAAGGAATGCAAGCAGCCATGAGAGGCTGCAATGGCAGGACCAGCCTTGACTCCACTTTGATTTTAGGTCAGGAAAACTGGTTTCTGAGATCTACCTTTAACCTGTTAAGAGAATACATTTATATTGTTTTAAAGAACAAAGTTTGTGGTAATAGCAGCAGTAGGACACTACTACATTTCTCCACACTTTTCTCTAAAATAACTGGAATTTCATCTTTAGATATGTGTATAAACTCTTTTCAGCCAGGGATTAAGAAATTTTTTAAAATGAAAATGCCTCTGGGATGTATGACATATTTAATATTGTAGCATTACTGAGACTTATTCTATAAAATTACCCAGAAATTCCGAAAGAAATAGGTCACTGGGTAGGTAACTTTGATTGGAAGGATCAAAAGGGAAAGGTCCAGAACTTGAGATATACCTGGAATGAGCTGCTGGAGCACCTAAGATTTGGATGCTAAGGTTAGAAGAACTAAAAGGGCAAAAGTCAGGGAGAACTCAAATCATATGTGTTAATTATTCTACAATTTCTACAATTTTGCTTTGAGATAGCCCTGCTTTTTTTCTTTACACATAGAGTTTTTATCCATTTCTCAAGCAAAGTATTCTACCTTTAATTCTACCTACTCAGTATTCTACCTACTCAGCCCTGGATCCTTTAATCACTATATAACAATACTAAAAATAAAGAACAGCTTTGTAAACTAATAAAGCCACTATGGAGAATAATATGGAGGCTCCTTAAAAAGCTAAAAACAGAGCTAACACAAGAACTTGCAATCTCACTACCAAGCATTTATCAAAAGGAAAGGAAATGAGTATATCAAAGATATACCATGTTTATTGCAGCATTATTCCACAATATCCAACATACAGATTCAATCCAAGAATTCAAAAACCAACAAACAAAGAAATGTGGTATATTAAACAATGGAATACTAATCTGCCATAAAAAAGAATGAAATACATCTTGTCTTCTGTGGCAACATAGAAGGAACTGGAGGACTTTATGTTAATTGAAATAAGCCAGGAACAGAAGGATGAATACCACATTTTCTCACTCATATGTGAAAGCTAAAAAATGTTGATCTCATAGAAGTAAAAAGTAGAAAAGAGCATACTAGAGGCTGGTAAGGGTAGGCAGAAGGGTGAGATAGGAAGATATTGGCTGAAGGATAGAAAATTACAACTAGATGGAGGAGTAAGTTGTAGTGCTTCCCAGCACTGTAAAATGATATATTTAACAATGATACATAGTTTGAAATAGCTAGAAGGAGGATCTTTCACATTCCCAATACGAAGAAATGATAAATGTTTGAGATGTTGGATATACTAATTACCTTGATCTTATCACCATACATTATTTGTATCAAAGCAATACCAAGGACCCCATGAATATGTACAATTGCTAAGTGAATTGAGAAAAGAAAAGAAAAATGAAAACCATGAACATACATTAAACTCTAAATAATAAAATGTGTGTTGAAATACTTAAGAGTGACCTATACCAACGTCTTTAATTTACTTTAAAATTCATAAAAAAAATAAACTGAACTGATAGGTGGATAGAAGGATAGATGGATGAATGGATGAATGGATGGATGGATGGAATCTTTTCTTATCATTTTGCTCAGATAGCAAAATGATAAGAAAAAAGAAGTTAAATATATCTAAATGAGTACTCAAGGATTATGGATCCTAAATACAGTCATTCAAGTTAAAACATCTACATTATAACCATATAAACTCTTCCCTGTGCACAAAGCATCATGACTTTATTTTTTAATCCTATTCTATCTCAGAGGCCAGACATCAGCTAAGTGAGAAATAATATAGCTCTTTGGGGAAATGATTCACTGTTTAACCCAACACGTGATTTACATTTTTGGATATTAATTGCAAATGCAGAAATGCATCTAACCCACAGTCATTCTTTCAACAAGAGGCATTTGTTTATGAAATATCAGCTGAGCAGCTAAGTTCTGTCAGCACATTCCTAAATGTCTGAAAACAAAACACAGGTTCTTATATATAGACACTTTATAACCTTATCCGGAAGAGTTTTTTTTAAACTTAACCACAGTCAAAAAAGGAGGGGACAAGAATTCCATTTTCTGAAATATCGACAGTAATGTTTGAGTCATGCCTCACATTTTTTGGAAGTCTGAACTATGTCTACTATGTTTGACCAAACCAAGGTGATCACTTTCACACACAGCTAAAAGTTTGTTTTGCTGAAGGCCATTTTCAAAATGTACATAGTGTAGGACATTAATAATTTATTAAAATATGAGGAAGTGCTATTTCAGGATAACTAACTCAACCTGGTTTGCCCAGGACTTTCAGAAATTTCCTAGCTCTAACAATGAAAGTCCCCCTCATGGGAAACTCCTCAGTCTCAGGAAAATCAGAACAAGTAATTCAAATACAAATATATTCCTAACCAAATGTCATTTCAAAAATGGTTATACCCACGCAAATTAAGCAAATTAAAAATCGGATTAGATCAGTTATCTTCTTTTAATAAAGAACAATATTTATAATTTTCTTTTGAAATTGATTAAGTATGATGTGAATAGAATGCATATTTTAAGTTACAGTGGTATTTTAAATGTTAATTATTGGCCAAAATGTTAATGTATTTTCACTCCAATGTAATATTAAAATGCAATTTTTCCCTCTTAGGTTAATCACCATTTAAGGCCCAAAATTAAGATTTTCCTCTATGTACAGATACCACCTGTCAAAAGCCTAGATGAGCCAGTAATTGTACATATCATATTCATATCCAGAATAAAACATCTATATTTCTAATGCTCTTTCAAGGCAGTATATCAGATTTAAGATCTTCATTATCTCTAAGACAGGGGAGCACACAGATAAATGTCCTAGTGGTCCAAGCTTTCAAAAACTGTTGCCATTTATTCTATGGATATGCATCTCTGCACAGCTACCAAACAACACTCCACATGACATAGCTAAATGTGATTCTGTTTTTCCAATCCCTTCTCTTTTCCCTTTGCCCCCATATCCTCTCCTTTTTCTCTTTTGCTCCCTCCTTCAAATGTTCATTTTGAAGATATGCTTTTCACTGGGATTAAAACAGGGTTTGCATTTAAAATTTTCATTTACCAAACAGAAAAATACTTTACTAGAAGGGAATGGTATTAAGGAGAAATGATTTTCCATGTGCCCTGAGGCCTGGCATAGACAGGATTTGATTTGCTATGTTCAGCTGGAATCTGGATTGATACACAGAGATGAGAGGGGGTGTTTAATAAAATTTACATTTCATTTTCTCACTTGACACCAGTCTCCTGTCACTCATGGAACTGATGGGAATGCTGCAAATAACTTTTGTCAGAATCTAGTTGGGGAAACAGACTGGGAAATGAGAAGACAGAAAGGGAGAGAGAGAAGAGAGAACAGTCCAGCCTGCTCTTATATTGTGGTTAGAAATAAACCCATTAAGAGTGGTTGACCTAATAGTTGGTCACCTCCACACTGGAAGCAGCAAGTGCACCAGTGGGAAACCTGGGGAAGGCACCTGGGAATTGACATGATCCAGTTGTGCACAGGGGAAGCCATGCTATTGAAGGGAATCTACAGATTGAATGAGGTGTTTGAGCTAATAGGGGTCTGGAAGTGGTTGATATCAGCTAAAAAGGAGATCAGAAGTCATCCAAGCTGATTGAGAGGAGAGGCTTAATCTCCCGCAATTTCAGTGAAATCACAATATCTGTATTGATTTTCTATTGCCATGTAACAAATTTCCACAAATTAATGGCTTAAAAAACATCTATTTATCATATCTTGATTTTGTAGGTAGAAGGCTGGAGAGGCTCAACTGGATTTTCTTCTTAGGGTCTCACACAGCTGAAATCATATTAGCCATATTAGGCTTTTATCTGGGGCCTCTGGGGAACAATCAGCTTCTAGGATAATCCAACTGTTGTCAGAGTTCATTTTCTTGTGGAGATAAAACTGTGGCCACTGTTTCCACACTGGCTGAATTCTGGGGTCTGCTGTTACCTTCCAAAGGCCGCCCCTATCTCCTGCTTGGTGGCCTCCTCCATCTTCAAACCAACAATGGCACATGGACTCCTTCCCAGGTTTGGAACACCTCTGACTTTGTCTTCTGCCATAAGCCAGAAAAGAACTGTCTTCCTTTAAAACATTCTATTGATGAGATGCGTTTCACCCAAATAATTTTCTTAGCTTAAGGTCAGCTCACTAGTAAGCCAAATCATATCTTCAATATCCTTTTGTGGTTTTATTTAATCATGAGTGTGACATCAGGTAACTGAAGTCAAGGGGCCACCTTAAAATTTTGCCTTTCACATGGTTTTATATGTGATCCATGAGTGCCAGCACAGGGGAGAAAGAACAGCCTATTGCTGTTGCCAAGGTAACTGGTGACTTTGGAGAAACCTGGAAATCCATAACGCTACAAAGGAAGGCCTGTAATGGTGCTCACCATATGGGTAGCATCTTTGAGTCAGGGAGGAATATATACTTTCTATGAACTTCAGAATCCCATTTAGGGTTCTTTTTTGTTGAACTTTAGAAATAATAAGTATTACTTGCAAAAGGGGAGTAAACTCTTATTATACAGGTAACTGCATATTGAGTCATAAGACATTTAAGCTGTATATTTATGTATCTTAATCTGTGTTATTCAGAAGAACAAAATGAGACCTAAAAGTAATAATTACTTTCTACTGATCAGAAAGGCAGTATCAGCAAGAGTTTGATGTGTTTCTGCACTCTATGTCACTCAGAGCGATTCTTCCTTTAGTTGACTTGATGTGATAAGAAAAGAAGGAATCTGGAGAAGCAGCCTCCACAGGCTCTTGTGGAAGGCTGAGGACTGTTTAGGCAGAAAATTTGGCCCAGGGTACTCAGTGGATAGTCTATAGGGGCGTGGTAGAAGAGTGGACACATCCTCTCTAATTTGTGGACTCCCTGCCTGTATGAGAAGTACATCTAGGGGTGGGGTAAAGTCGAAGTGGAGCTCCATAGAACACAGTGTTTGGAATAGAAACTTCAGTTGACAAAGTCTCAGGTGGAATTGGCTGGGGTGCCATGTCTCTCTGACCCAAGCTTCATCTAGCATATAAGGAAATGAGAGAGAATTTAGAGGTCGTTTACTTCATGATATTTCAGGATATAAATTAGACTGGGAAAGTAGCATTTAACTACTTACACCTTAAAATTTCAAGAACGTAGGATAGTTAAATAGTCATAATTCTATTTTTTCTAAGCAAACCTATTTTTTTCTGAAGAGATGTTTAATCTCTTCAGTTATAGTGAATATCCTTCCATATGGTTCAATCTAAGTTGAAACCACTTCTACCATCTTTTTAATATAATTTCACACATTTAAAATGGTTATTAATTATTCATTCAGCCTTTTATTTCCTGTAGTCTCAACAGCAATTCATCACTGAAGAACCCACGATCTGGAATGTTACTCTTCTCATCACTCTTACATATTTCCCCTTACCTGAAATGTCCTCTCCCCTATCTACATAAATTTTACCCATTTTAGGTCTCACGTTTTTCTTCCTTATGAATACTTCCTTACTTATTACACAAATCATTATCTTCTCTTTGCAATTATTATTGCCTAGCATACAAAAAGAATGAGCAACAGAAAGAATTACCTAGAGAGAACTGCATCTATAGAAAAAAATTACCAGGCAGAATGTCGAGGCTCACATCTGTAATTATAGCACTCTTGAGCTTATGCTTGAGCTAAAGAGTTTGAGAGCAGCTTGAGCAAGAGCAAGACCCCATCTCTACTAAAAATAGAAAAAATGAGGCAAGAGAATTTCTTGAGCCCAAGAGTTTGAGGTTTCTGTGAGCTACCATGCTATGACACTCTTTCCAGGGCAACAGAGAGAGACTGTCCAAATAAATAAATAAATAAATAAATAAATAAATAAAGTGGCACCCCCATCTATACTAAAAATAGAAAAACTAGTCAGACTCATGCCTATAATATCAGTTACTCAGGAGGTTAAGGCACGAGAATTGCTTTACCCCTGGAATCTGAGATTGCTGTGAGCTATGTTAATACTATGGCACTCCAGCCCAAGTGACAGAGCAAGACTCTGTCTTAAAAAAAAAAAAAAGGAAAGAAAAGAAAAGATAAAAATTGCCAAAGTGTTTAAATTCAAATAACATAGAAGAAAGATGCTATAACTTTTTAATTATTTCTAAACAAAAACAAAACCACATCGATTTCTGACATGTCTTCCAAAACACTAAAATCAGAAAATAGTGGAATAATGCTTGTAAATTTTACAAAGTAAAAGTTGTGATTAAAATATTTTATAATCATCCAAGTTTTTTAAATGGATGAAAGCCATTTTATAGGACAAAGGGGCTCAGAAATAATATAACACATGTACATTTCTTGAAAGATTTACAAGTAAAGGTACTTCAACATATTAAGATACAACAAAAAATAATGAATCATAAGATGGGTGAAACCATGATATAAAAGATCATGCATGAACCCAGAAGGAAATTTAATATAATGATACATATAAATAGTTGCTATATGTTTTGTTATGAAACAAAATGCAAACATCAAAATCATCTTGAAAGAAGAAATATAAAATGATTAACTTAAAATGTTAATATAATTTGTGGATGAGATTATTGATCCCACTATCTAAAAAAAAATTGAATAAGTGAGACTGCTTTGAGGCAAGAGTACAAAAGTATATTAAAATTAATGCACTGGAGGAAGGAAGCTGGCCAACTAGACGCAGCTTTCACCAGAGGCTCCTGTCTAGAGGGAGAGATATTAGACAGAAGTGTACTCAGTTAAGCCAAAGGTGGGGAGCTGAGCTAAGAAAGAAGATAGACAAGTGCATATTACCTCTGCTGAGGCAAGCTGCAACTCCAAAAAAGAAGATCCAAGAAAAGAAATTCCAGGTATAAAGACCATCACCAAGAGGACAAGAGATTCTTCCCCCAAGCAAGAGGTTTGCTGTAGGCTCTCTGCAAGTGAGCAGGGAACAAAAGACCTCCCATTTTACTCCACAGGAGAGGGCCACTAAACACAGGGCCTCCTTCTCTAAGAAGATATGACTTGTGATCCTTGGTATCATCCTGCCCAGCATAAAATTGAACAAATATCTTCCCTACAGTTTTGAACTCCCAGGCCACCCTTCCCCCCTCTCCTAGCTATATGAAGGTCTGCCCCCTGCAAAGCCCAGAGTGTTTGACAATTCACTGAGAGGCCTGGGCATTGTGTAGGCCACTGAACAGCAGCTCAGAAACAGTGACTCAAGTAGAAGTTTGGGGGTGCAGGAAGAGAGGGATGTGTGGGACTGAGAGAAGTGCCCTGATAGTGCACAGTGGGGGGAGGCACTGACACTCCTGTCCTGTTCTGATTTTGTGGGTATATTCTGACTTCATGGCTCACCAGAGGAGACCAGGCTCCATCTCTTCAGGATTGCAGGATGGTGCTGCCTGTGGATTTCTATTATTGGACCCCTGGAAACCATTTGAACTCTCCCTATTGAGCAGTGATTGTACTACCTTGTACAATCTGATTAGAACTCTCAACCTGGGCTGTCCACCTGGGACCCTCCAAGGTTGAATAGTGGTTGTTTTGTAGTGGGAAAGGACTGTTTGTTTTCCTCCACCTGTCACTTGTGGAGGGTGGGGTGCGAGAGTTACTTGGATCTCTCCCCAGCTGAGATTTCAGCCTAATACCATGATTCATTAGGATTGGGTACAGGCTGGCTGACTTCATGCAGAGCCAGCTTGCACTATCTCACCAAACAGGTCCTCAGAGTCTCTGGCTGTAGCTCCGAAAGGGTCCTTGGTAAGACTCTAGGAGAAAAGCCACAGTCACAAGCCCCAGTTTATTAGTAAATGGCTGGTTAAGTCCACTTCCTAGGGCCCAAATTCCAATCTCACCCTACCAGTTTTAATTGCCAAATTGTAGCAAATACTCTTGGGACAGAACCAGTGGAAGAACTCTGGAAACATGAATAATCAGAGTAAATCAACTCCTCCCAAAAATGACAAAGGAGATACAAAAGAAGATGCCATTCATAGATAATTGGCTGAATTGTCAGAAATGGAAATCAGAATATGGATGGCAAATAAGATGGATAGAATGGAGGAAAAGATAGAAATAGAAATCCAAGAGTAGTTCAAAAGTTGTCTGAAGAGATTAATGAATTCAAAGACAAAGTCACCAAGGATATGGACATAATGAGAAAAGATATAGCAGAGCTCAAGGAAATGAAATAGTTACTCAAGGAGCTTCAAAATACAGTAGAATCCTTCAGTAATATAGATTAGCAGGCAGAAGAAAGGATCTCAGAAACTGAAGACAAGGCTTTTGAATGATCCCAAGCATTCAAAGAAACAGAAAAATGGAAAACAAGAACAGAACATTCCCTGAGAGAACTGTGGTTCATTCCAAAAGATCAAACATCTGACTTATAAGAATTCCTGATGGAAAAGAGGATGGTCCTAAAGGCACAGATGCTCTACTCCAAGATATTATGGAAGAGAGTTTCCTAAACACAGCAAGAGATACAGAAATTCAGATCATAGACAGTTTCAGAACACCTGCAAGACTCAGTCCAAATAAACCATGTCATAGACACATTTTTATCAACTTTGCCAAAGTTAATATGAAGGAGAAAATCCTGGAAGCAGTCAGACATAAGAAAAGCATTACCTACAAAAAGAGAAATATTAGAATGACTGCAGATCTTTCAGCTGAAACTTTTCAAGCCAGAAGAAGGTGGTTATCAACCCTCAGTCTTCTAAAACAAAACAACTTTCAGCCAAGGATCCTGTATCCAGCTAAAGTGAGTTTCATTTGTGATGCATAAATAAATACTTCACTGACATACACATGTTCAGGAAATTTGCCATAATAAATTCAGCTCTCCAGGAAATATTCAGACATTTTCCATAATGACCAGTACAGTGGTCTACCACCAAAGTAAACTGACCCAGAATTTAAAGAAGAAAACCAAACTTCTTCTTCTTCTTTTATGCACTGGCCCTTTGATAAACATGAAACAAAAAGTTGGTTCTGTGAAAAGATTAATAAAATTGATAAACCTTTGGCTAGCCTAACCAGAAACAGAAAAGTAAAATCTCTAATAATGTCAATCAGAAACAATAAAGGAGAAATTACAACAGATACCACAGAAATTTAAAAAAAAATCCTCAATGATTACTACAAAAAAACTATATTCTCAGAAATATGAAAATATGTAGGAAATAAACCAATACCTGGGGGCACGTCACTGTCCTACATTCAACCAGAAAGAATTAGAAATTTGGAATGGACCTATATCAAGCATGGAAATATCATCAACTATACAGAATCTCACAGAAAAGAAAAGTCTGGGACTAGATGGCTTCACATCAGTATTCTACCAAACCTTCAAAGAGGAAATAGTACCTATATTACATAACCTTTTCCAAAACATAGAAAAAGAAGGAATACTTCCCAACAGACTGTATAAAGCAAATTTTACCCTGATCCCCAAACCAGGAAAGTACTCAATAAAGAAATAAAACTATAAACCAGTATCATTGATGAATACCGATGCAAAAATATTCAATAAGATCCTAGCAAACAGAATTCAATGATACATAAAATAAATTATATACCACAATCAAGTTGGTTTTATCCCAGGGTTACAAGGTTTGTTCAACATATGTAAATCTATAAATATAATATATTACATAAATAAAATAAAAAAACAAAGACCATATGATTCTATGAATTGATGCAGAAAAAGCTTTTGATAATATCCAGCATCCTTTCATGATCTGAACACTTAAGAAAACACGATTATATGGGACATTTCTTAAACTGATAGAGGCCATCTACAACAAACCCACAGTCAAAATCATATTGAATGGAATAAAATTGAAAGCATTTCCACTCAGATCTAGAACTAGACAAGGGTGTCCATTGTTACCACTGCTATTCAACATAGTAATGAAAGTTTTAGCCATTGCAATCAGGTAAGAGAGGGTGATAAAGGGTATTCAAATGGGATCAGAAGAGATTGAACTCTCACTCTTTGTGGATGACATAATCTTATACCTGGAACTTCCTAGGTACTCAACTATAAAGCTCTTAGAAGTGATCAAAGAAAATAGCCGTGTCTTGGAATACAAGATCAATACTTAAATATCAGTAAGTTTTATACATATCAACAATAGTCAAGCTGAAAATATAGTCATGGACTCTATTTCTTTTATTGCAGTGCCAAAGAAGATGAAATATGTGGGAATTTACCTAACAAAGGATGTGAAAGATCTCTATAAAGAGAATTATGAAACTCTGAGAAAAGAAATAACTGAAGATGTTAACAAACAGAAAAACATATCATGCTCATGGCGGGGAAGAATCAACATTGTTAAATTGTCCATACTACCCAAAGCAATATACAAATTTAATGCAATCCCTATTAAAGCACCATCGCAATACTTTAAAGAGCTTGAAAAAATAATGCTTCATTTTATATGGAAAAAACCTCGAATAGCAAATACATTACTCAGAAATAAAAACAAATCAGGAGGAATCACGTTACCAGACTTCAAGCTATACTATAAATTCTATAGTGATCAAAACAGCATGGTACTGGCACAAAATTAGAGATGTAGATATGTAGAACAGAATATAGAATCTAGAAATGAACTCAACCACAGATTATCATTTGATCTTTGATAAGCCTATTAAAAACATACATTGGGGAAAAGATTCCCTATTTAACAAATGGTGCTGGGAGAACTGGCTAGGCTACCTGTAGGAGACTGAAACTGGACCCTCACCTTTTACCAATAACAAAAATTGATTCTCACTGGACAAAATATTTAAACTTAAGACATGAAACTATAAAAATACTAGAACAGAGTGCAGGGAAAAATGCTTGAAATTATTGGCCTGGGAAAATATTTCATGATGACCACTCTCCTCGCTCCCCTCCGGCCACTAAAGCAATACCAAAAATATATTGCTGGGATCTAATCAAGCCAAAAAATTACTGCACAGATAAGGGCACTGCAAGTAAAGCAAACAGATAGCCTTCAGAATGGGAGAAAATTTTTGTATATTATGATTCTGACAAAGGTCTGATAACTAGGATCTAATCAAATTAATCAATAAGAAAAAATCAAGCAACTCATTTCTTTGTGGGCAAGTGACTTGAACAGAAACTTCTTTGAAGATGCCAGGTGAATGGCCAACAAACATGAAAAAATGCTCATTGTTAATTAGTGTAACCTGGTTTCTTATACCCTCAATGAATCCCCCAAAATAAAAAAATATATATGCACATCATCTTTAATCCTCAGAGAAATGCAAATCAAAACCACTTTGAGATGTCATCTAATTCCAGTAAGATTAGCCCACATCACAAAGTCCCAAAACTACAGATGTTTGGCGTGGATGTGGAGAGAAGGGAAAACTTCTATACTGATGGTGGGATTGCAAACGAATACAACCATTTTGGAAAGAAGTATGGAGAATTCTCAAGGAACTAAAAGTTGACCTACCATTTGATCCTGCAATTGCAATACTAGGTATCTACCCAGATGAACAAAAACCATATTACAACAAAGACATTTGCACCAGAATGTTTATGGCAGCCCAATTCATAATTGCCAAGTCATGGAAGAAGCCTAAATACCCATGAATGGAATAGGTTGAATGAATTGAATAACAAATTGTGGTATTTGTATACCGTAGTATACTATGCAGCCATAAACAAGAGGGAGATTTTATATCTTTTATGTTTACCTGGTTGGAGCTGGAACATATTCTTCTTAGTAAAGTATCTCAAGAATGGAAAAAAAAGTATCCAATATACTCAATACTATCATGAAAATGATATATAATCACTTACACATTCGCAAAAATGATAAAACACAAATATAGTCCAGAAAGAAGGAGGGGAGAGAAGGGAACAGGGAGAGGAGGGGGGAGGGTAAGTGAAGGGAAGGTATTTGGTGGGATCTCACATAATGTGCACAATGCAAGGGTACATTTCAAAACAACTCAGATTATATTATAAATGTCTTCCCACAAACAATAAGCAAGTGAGGTGATGGTTATGTTAATCAGTTTAAGTGTTCCACATTCTATATCAAGTATCACACTGTACCCCATAAATGTATATAGTTCTGATTTAATAAAAAATTAAAATAAAAATAAAATTAATGCAGTAGAAGTAGTAAGATTCTATTTGAAGTTTGCATACCTGTAAAATACACAATGACAAGGATCTATGGAAAATGCATATTCATATATTAATAGTGAAAGTATGCACTTAAGGAGGTACGTTATTTAGTTTATGCTGTTTTAACAAAATACTATAATTTGAGCGGCTTAAATAACTAACATTTACTTCTCCCAGTTTTGAAGCCTGGAAGGTCCAAGATCAAAGCAGCAGCATATTTGGTTCTCGGTGAGGACCCACTCCCTCGTTCACAGATGGCCTTCTTTCACTCCATGTCCTCATGTGGCCTCAAGAGAAGGAAAGAGAGGAAGAGAGAGATAGAGGAGTCAGGTGACACACTGAAGTGCTTGTAGAGTGAATGGAAACTGCAGAAGTGAAATGTATGGATAAGATCTTTTAAAATCTCTGGATGGAAGTTGAAAAATTGGAAAGAGATTTGAAGAAGCCTATTAAAGAAAGTTTTTCTTTCTTTTTTCTTTTCATCTCTTTTTCTTTCCTTCCTTCCTCTTTCCTTTGTTCTTCCATTCTTTCTTTCATTCTTTTTCTTTTTCCCCTTTCTTTTCTTCCTTCCTTTTTTTTTTTTTTTTTTTTTCACATGGGAGCTACTTAACCATAATGTACAGTCATGGGACTACACCAGTAGATGAGTGAGAGACTCATGGTGTTGCAATGAAAGGTGGTGACATCCTTGGTTTGTGTGTGTGTTCAAGAGGGGACTTGATATGTGCTATTATTAAACTTAAAGCTCAAATTTATAGCACTTCTAAAGTTATCAAAACTGTAGCTAAGCACCCAGGATTATTTATTCATCTGAATATTTCTAAAAATTTGGAGCATCTTAGTTCTCAGACCACACTCATTATTTACAAATTAAACCCCACAACCTCTTTAAGTCTCTATTACAAAAGCCCGAATCTCTGGAATTTCCCCAATAAGCACACAGTGATAGTTGCTACCAAGAGTCATACATTTTTTTCAGGGTTATGCCATCAGGTATTGCTTAAAGACAGGGATACATTCCAAGAAATGTGTCATTAGGTGATTTTTGTCATCATGCAAACATTGTAGAGTACAATTACTCAAACCTAGATAGTATAGCCTACTATACATGTATGCTTTATGGTAAATCTCCTAGGCTACACACCTTAGCAGCATGTTACTGTACTAAATACTATAGTCAAAAGTAACACATTGGTATTTGTGTATGTAAACATGTGGTAAAAATATGACAGTAAAACCTCATGGGACCACCATCATATATCCAGTCCATCATTCACTGACATGACATTATGCAATCGACACATGACTGTAAGTTCTGTAAGTTTAGAATAAGTTCTTGCAGAGCTGGACTTGAGGAAACACACAGGGTGGCACTAACGTGAGGGAGGAAGGACTGCTATCAGGTAGGCCCTTTTTAGTACTATGGTTTTCATGCTAGGTGCTCACTTGACTCAAGCTGAGCATCCACTACCACTGTGTTTCTTCTGTATAAGTGATAGGAAGACGTCTCTTTTCTTTTTTTGTAGAGACAGAGTCTCACTTTATCGCCCTCGGTAGAGTGCCGTGGCGTCACACAGCTCACAGCAACCTCCAACTCCTGGTCTTAGGCAATTCTCTTGCCTCAGCCTCCCGAGTAGCTGGGACTACAGGAAGACGTCTCTTTTTATCTGGATTTTATTGAGCAATGCTGAAGCCATAGACTTGTACAAGTTTTCCTCATAGGGCCTTCCTTCATAGGTGGAACCCTTGGTGGCATGCCCTGTTTAACACTCCAGAAAGGCTGTGATAAGAGAGTGTACTTAGCTGATCTCTCCACTATTCACCATTGCAGCTTGTTTACTTTACCTATAGGCTTTCCTTAATTTTCCTTATTCCTCCTTGGTCTTTTTTCCCCACTCCATTCATCTTCCAGTCTCTACACTCTTGTCCTTCTTCTCTGTATCTATTTTACTCCTCCTTCAATGACTAAGAGCATTTCCTATAAACCTCTTCTACCCCTGACTGAGATTTAAAGATATTGCCAATATCTGGTCAATTATGACTTGGAGAAAACATTTTAAAAATTATTTTAATAGTAATGTACTTAGAAAAATATTGAAATACCAAGGGATATAAAATTTGAAGTGTGAATCAACCCATTTTCCTTATTACATTCACCAGAAGTAACTATAGCTTACAAAATTTTCTTGGTTATCTCTTCATAATTGTTCTATGTATAAACAAAATTGCTTTATTGTTATTTTACTATAACAGTGTAACTGAAATAATCTACATCATTAAGTCTACTGAATGGATGTACCATTAAAGAAAAATAGATATAGTTTAAACAAATTTTCTAAATTGCCTTGGACTACAACAAAGTTATGGCAACTATTGTGTTACTTCATCTATGAGAGAATGGTTATTTTTCACATTTTTCAAAAAGAAATTGACTTTCACCTCATAATGGCTACTAATTTTGAAATAAGAAGATATAGTAATAAAAAGTTAGGTCATTTTGAGGCTGAAGTAAGAGGTAATGTTGAAACAATTGATTCTTTGAATCCCCGTAAATCCCAGGAAGTCCTAATAGTGCATTAAATGAATTTTCTGTCTCAAAACAGATCAATTGATAGGTAAAATCTACTCTTTTCGTCAATTGTTCTAGGAAAAGGAATCCTCATTCATTTTTAGCTACTTATTTGAAGTCTAAGAAAAAAAACACTATAAGAATATTTATAAAATGCCAAATCTCTGTATTCTGACACTTAAACCTCATTTAACTTTATAAAAATGTTTTTTCACATTTAAAAATTACATTGCGGGGCGGTGCCTGTGGCTCAAAGGAGTGGGGCACCGGCCCCATATGCCGGAGGTGGCGGGTTCAAGCCCAGCCCTGGCCAAAAACCACAAAAAAAAAAAAAAGAAAGAAAGAAAAAGAAAAAATTACATTGCGAAAAGTGACTTGTCTCTCAAATAGATCTGTAGTTGGTCACAATGCTGCACTGTTCTTCACTCAATAGTGTTTAATTCCTTCTTTCAAAATTGACATTGAATACATCATAAATTCTGGAAGCAAAATATGGAATAAATGTATGAATTTTAAATTACAGAGTTAATTAAAATTCCTTACTGTTATTGACATGCACAATTTTATAGAATCTTGGTTGAATAATATTTGCATATGATTTACATTCAATTTCTGCAAACTAAGTTCTCATCTTTGCATATAGTTTGCATGCATTTTAATTCATAGTAATTTCATACACTTGCAGTTAGACTGCTTGATGGAAGGGAGATCTTCAATTAAATAATTCTTGAAAGTGGTAGGTCCTGAGAGAACTCAAGAGTCCTTGATCTTGGTGGCCTATTGTGCAATAACATGGGAAGTCTGCTGTAAGACACACCTTCATCAGACTGGCTCAGCCTCTTGCTCTGGGAGGAACACAAGGTTCTATCAAAGTGTGTTACTGTCCCTGAAACCGACCCCCAAAGCATGGAGAGATGATCAAAGCCACCCTAGCTCCGCACATGCTTCTCTTTCGATTTTGACATCCACAAGTGTTTATAAACACTTTTATTTATTTGATGAATAAAAATTATATGCATTTGTCATGTACAACATGATGTTTTAAAATATGTAGACATTGTGGAATGGCTCAATTGAGCTAATTAATGAATGTCATCAGTTCACAAAGCTTTTCTTTGCTTTTCTTTTTTTGTGTGTGTGGTGAGACCTTTGATCTATTCTCACACATTTTGAGCTCTCTGGAATTTTACCTTGTTCAATCTCCTGGGAGAAAGGAGTCTGTTATGTATAGAAAACCAGAAATGTAAAGCAAAAAGAGATTCTTTGAAATAATACAGGAATTAGACACAGTTGAATATTTATTTAAATAAAGGGTGTGGACTATTACTACTGGGAAATATTTACTGGGTTACCCACATGAATGGTCTGAATAAGTTCAGGCTTGGCCTACAGCAGTGGTCCAGTTGGCTCATCTCCAGACACTAACAAACCCAAAACCACTCTCCTTGCCTCCAGTGATTACCCCATTCTCCCATTTTGGTTTTTTTTTTTTTTTTTTTTTTTTTTTGATGAGGAAAATAAGGACCAGTTAACTATAGGTGGAAGCATTCTGATTAGGCTCTGAAGTTCCATGTCATGTGTCAGAACCCTGCAAGTTACTCAAGATGTTCCCAGCTGCTATTTAGACCCAAATAGTCAATTTAGATATCAGGGAACCCAGACTTTTCTGGGGTGGAATTAAATGATTAATTAAGATTGTTCCTAAACATAGGTAGAGGATAAAGCTTGCCAGAAAGATGAGTATATGGCACATGGAGGATTGATAAGGAGATAGCAAAGATGGAAAGAAGAGTAAAGAAGAGGTAGAAATAACAGAACAGAGCTGACTAGGAAGAGTGAAATAGACAGAGGGATTATGCTTGACTTCTAGATTTCTGGTCTGAGTGCAGTGATGTCATTCATTGAGTTAGAAAAAGCACGAGCAGGAGCGGTTTTAGTGCTGTGTAACCTCATAGTGTCTGTGGAAGAACCTAAGGAAAATTCTTACAAGATAGCTTATGCATAGTGTAGATCTCACTATGACAGATACCTGGGCTGAAATCTAAAGTGGTGGAAGGAATCACCACAGTGAAAGGGAGACGGTGCAGCTCTGAGCAGGTAGTGTCGGGGTTAAGACTGCTACTATTTTAAAGTCTTCTAGAGCCTTCACTTCTGAAACATTTTTGTGCAAAAAGATTACACCTCTTTGAGAATCCCATGTATTCACTAATGTAGAGATTACAAAGGCAAATAGTTTCATAGACCAAGAAGCTACAAAAATGAGATAAAGAACTGGTTGTAACAGGGACTATTTAAACTGGGGAAAGGATATTTGCCTAAGTCATTCAAGTTAGTATATTTTTGTTTTGTTATGTTTTTAAACCCTGCTGGTGCCCAAGTAAAATACATCTACAAAAGGATTTACCTGACAGGCAGCAAGCCTGTACCTCCAGAGCCTTTCAATCCCTCCCCGCACACATAGATATCCTGGACTGAAATTTCTTGAAGAGCACCAACCTTAATGTCTACTTATATCTCCTGCAGAACCCAACACAGTGACACAAAGATTGTTGCTTACCTTCTTTCAGAGGCAGTCATAAGATTTGAAATGGTCACAAGACACTTAACAGATGGACAAAGAAACTGAGATAACTCCTGCCAACTCTTAGTAGGGTGACAAATACTTTCCCCTTGACTGCAGATAAGGTTTTCTGCTATACCTCCCTTGAGGCTAATTCCAGGGCATCATTTTTTAAAATTCAACAGTAGAAAAGTGTTTCCTTTCTCTGTTCCAACTCAACGACAGAAAGGTCTCTTCTTAAAACCTTTTAGAGACCAGAAAATCCTATTTCACATTTCAAGAAAATCTGAGAGTAACCTTTTCAAAAATTCTCATTTCTATTGTCTTTGCTTTTGCCATTTTATATTCTTTTGGAGTACAAGTTCTTCTAGACCAAGAAGCAAAGACACACTCAAGCTTCTTAAAGTGTAGTTCAGTTTGAACAGTTATAAGCCCTGTATAAATTTATGAATTACCGAAAATGCCATTACCGAATTTGTCAATATCATTTGATCCATTGATCTGATCTCCAAGACAGAGATCTCTCCTATCAGAGTTCAGAGAGGCTGCTCATTAGATAATCTCTCCTCCCCTTGGTGGGGCAGCTTTATGCATTATCTTCTCTATTTACTAAATGAGCATCTCTTTACTAAATGAGTTAGCTAATAATCCAGTTGGCCACTTGGTTATCTCTGGTCTTCCAATACAGTTGTCTCCCAGTTGTAAATTTGACACAGCTTATAACAGAAAGAACTGCCAAAAAATAAAACAGTGGTTCACAATTTCTTTTCCCAACTTTGGTATTTTTTACATATTTTGCATTAACTAAACTCTCAGCAAAGCCCATGAGAATATCAATTTTCAAGTGCGAATTCTCATAAGGTGCAAATTTGGTGTGCTTACACTACTGTAGGCTCCCCAAACGGATTGAATTTAGACCATGAAATAAAATCTACTTGTAAAAAACCAGGAAGTTGCCTTGTGGTTACATGGTAAGCTTTGACAGATCAGGTAGCAGGGTGTTCTCCTGTCCTCCAAAAGTCCCTACAAGATGAAGAAATGTTCTTCTATAACACAGCAGAATAAACTGTAGCTGATTAGACCTTTTCTTTTTTCTTTATTTCAGATAAGGGTACAAACCATTAGATTACAATGTTTGCATTTGTTAGGTAAGGTCCCTGTTGTAGTTGTGCCCCTCTCCCAGGAGGTATGCCATACCCTCACCTTGTGTTCATTAGGTGGGAGCACACCAATCCCCCTCCTCTCTCCTCTCTGTCCCCTCTCTTCTCCTTCTTCCCCATGTCATGAATTAAATTGAGTTTTTCTCTTGTGTGAAGTGTATTTGTTCATCTACTGGCTTCATATTAGTATTGAATATATTGAATATATTGGATACTTGCTTTTCCATTCTTATGATATTTTACTAAAGAGAATGTTCTCCAACTCTATTCAGGTTAACACAAAATACATAAAGTCTCTACCTTTTTTATGGCTGAATAGAATTCAATGGTATACAAGCATATGCCACATTTTATTAATCCATTCATGGTTTGATGGGCACTTGGGTTGATTCTACATCTTGGTGATTGTAAATTGAGCTCAAATAAACAATTTAGTTCAAATGCCCTTATGATAAAATGACATTTTCTTCTGAGTAGATACCTAGTAATGAGATTGTGGGATCAAATGAAAGGTCTATTTTGAGTTCTTTGAGGATTCTCCCTACTTCTTTCCATAGAGGCTGTGTTAGTTTGCAGTTCAACCAATAATGTAAAAGTCTTCCCTTCTCTCTACATCTGCACCAGCATCTGAAGCTTTGGGACTTTGTGATGTGGGCTATTCTCATTGGGGTTAGGTAATATCTCAGGGTGGTTTTGATTTGCATATCTCTGATGATTACAGATAAGCATTTTTTCATATGTTTGTTGGCCATTTGTGACCAGACCTTTTCATGATCGCTTCTATAAAGGAGTCCAAAGTTGGCCAGGCATGGTGGTGATGCCTATAATCCTAGCACATTATCAGACCTAGAAAGAAGAATTTCTGGAGGCCAGAAGTTTGAGACCAGCTTTAGCAATATAGCAAGACCTAGTTTCTGCAATTTTTTATTTTTTTAAATAAGCTGAGCACCGGTAATCCTAGCTAGTCAGGAGGCTGAATTAGGAGTTTGAGGGAACAGTGCACTATAAAGCACCACTGCACAAAGGCCTGGGTGACAGAAGGAGAGCTTGTCTAAAAAAAAAAAAAAGAAAGGAAAATAAAAACATATCCTTGTAGATTATCATCCCAGAGGATACTTAATAATAAGTCCTACTGGTGCACACATCAGTCTTACACTATTGTTAAGTTGGCAAATTCAAGAATATAAACTGGCTTAAGTTAAAGCTAAATAGAAAATTAACAAGTGTTTGAGAAGCTGTTATTTGTCTGGCATTGGGCTATGATCAGTGGAAAACACAAAAGATGTTTCAGATACTCTTCTGTCTATAAGCATTTATATTACTGTTTTCAGCTTCCATATAGTGGCAAAAGAGATGCAAAATCCACACTGCCCCTTCTTAGTTGTCTCAGCAGCTCAGGTCTCACTTCCCTTACTTACTACCCAGAAATAGTTTGAAGGTTCTGCCGTTCAGCCCAAATGTCCACACTAGTCTCTGAGCCTAGCTGCTCCTGGATGGTTTCTGGGTGTACTGAATGCAGGCAGAAGGCCTCGGCACCCCCACAGGGGGCACTATTCTCTTGGGAAAGCCTTGATCTGCCACTTTCCTTACTCAGTGGGCCCTGCCCTGGCAGCTTCTGCCTCTCTTGTCTGAGATCTGGGCATAGCAACAGCAGCTGACTGTGACCTGCCCGTTGGTATCTGAGGAGCTGCTCTTGGGCGTCTTTCCAGTTCCCAGTCTCCTGCAGGTTCATCTGCCGAGTAGGAGAGCCCGGAGCACAGGTGTGCCCATGGGATGTGGTGCCAGTAACACTGGGAGCAGGGACAGCAGCCACTTCGGGGACAGAATGGCGGCTGACCTTCCTTCTGGATACCCCATTTCGTGACTGATGGGGGAGCTGATGGGGCTTGCCCAGCATGACCTCCATCCTCACATCTGTGAAGAAAAGAAGTAGGGAAAGAATATGGATTTAGCTATCTATCAACCAATCACATATTTGGCATATTTAGTCAGACAATATTTAAGATATTGTCAAACAAAGACTGATTTATATCAGCTTACCAATTTTCAAATATCTTTGGATATGTATATGTCCTTTAAAAGGCACTAAAAAAGTATCCCATGCCCAATTTTTAATTTGTACAAATATTATATAATTTATTTGTATTATACAATGCAAAAAATATCTAATACAAGTTTGATTATGATGCTTCCTAGAAAAGCACTTCCATAATATTGATAAGTCAACAAGGATTTTTCATTCTAAGCACAAAGCTAAAACATGAAATCTAGACCACCATCAGGCTTTACCAGGGGCCCAGCTCTTACTTAGATTAAGAAACGTGAACTCAAAAAAAACAGTCTTATTTAACACTTCAGCTTCTATGCCAAATGCATAATGTAAATACCTTTGGTTTTATAACAACATGAGTATAAACATATGTAGAGATAATATAAATATATGAATAAGCATCCATGTATGTGTGGTGCATGTATGATTGTATAATAGCACAAAGAAAAAGGCACATTGGATTCAAGTTGCAAAATTGGGGTTCACATTCTCTTTCCTCTGGCAACTGACTATGTGAATTTCATCCTGTCAGACCCTTTTTGGACTTCCACTGTACAACTTTATTTTATGCTCAGGTGCTACTCAACAATTTACTAAAATGTATAATATTTCATTTTGGCAATCTTGTTTTAATTTTTTTCTTCTCTTGACCTTTCACTTGTATTTTATTTTTATATTAAACAGGATTAAAAATAAACTCAAAAAGTCCAGGTGTGGTAGCTTACACCTAGAATCCTAACACTTAAGAGAGGTAGAGGTGAGTAGATTGCTTGAGCTCAGGAGAACAGCCTGAGCAAGAGCAAGACCTTGTCACTAAAGAAAATAGAAAATTAAAAAAAAAAAGTTCTGGGCATTGTGGTGGGTGCCTGTAGCCCCAGCTACTTGGGAGGCTGAGGCAAAAGAATCTCTCAAGCACAAAAGTATGAGGTTGTTCTGAGCTGTGATGACATAGCAATCTACCCAGGGTGACAGAGTGAGAATCTGTCTCAAATAAATAAATAAATAAATAAATAAATAAATAAATAAATAAACTCAAAAGAATACAACACAGGTAAAGAGATGATTTAGGTACCCTACAATACTGCGTAGGTAAAGACAGCGATGAGGAGCTAGGAACCATGTTCAGTTGGATGTGTGCGTGGAAGTTTATCATGCATGCAGAGGTCATCCTTCACCTGCCTTACAGTAAAAGAAAAGGTTGAAAGCCCTAGGGCATATGTGGAAATATTGTCATCTACATTTACTGCCCTGGCTTTTTTCACATTTCATCACCAAATTTATTAACCACTCTTTTATATGCAATATAGATGCTAATTTATTAACCTGTCCAACATGCTTGTCTCTTAGTTTATTAAAAGCTGCCCTGGTTTGAGTTAAGAGACAGTAATCATGTCTATACCATACCTTAAGAGATTGCATTGGGGTGAAAAATATCAATTTCCTACTTCAATTTAATCTAACAATGGATGGAAAATGAGGTGAGGATGAGAGAAGGTGATAACATAGTATAAATATATGTAAAATGCTTTCGATGTGCAGCAGTAAAATGAGATAAAGTAATCGTGTTGTTCATACTATTTCCATGATGCTTTGATTAATATTATGATAAACTCAAGTTATTTATATCTTCTCTCTTCTTTTCCAGTCATTGTTCCCAGAGTGGCTCTGCTACAGCTACTTAGCTGTGGGATGATTCCCTGGCTTAGGGCTATGAGAACTTTCAGGTTACTTAGTTTTCCTATGGGACCTGCAACTCCTTCCAGAAGTGTTTCTTGACAGCTCAAACTACTTTGATTTATGCCTCAATACTTGTTGACTGGAGTTTTTCTTTTGACCTGTACAGCAGCTTCTATTATTGGTCACCTTTCCTTATGTGACAGTCTCATTTTCCTCCTAAGACTCTGAGTTCCCTCAGGGAATGAATTCTTTTTTGTGCCATCAACCTTGTCTGCTCATTATGCCCAGTCCTATGCCAAGCACTGAGCCTGGTATCATCTCCATAATTACTGTTCCCACCAGGAGGAAAAGATACAGTTTATCAAGATCAGCAAATAACCAAAGAACAAGAATAGTAAATTGTCAGGTAGAAGCAAACTTTCAAAAGGTAAAAAGACTTTGAATTTTAATCCCTTGGTAAAACCAATAGCACTTCATATAAGAGGAATCAAACACGGCAAGTCACCTATTTTCAATCTATTGAAGATATTGTTATCCTGTTTTTGAGAGACCTTCATTGGAAAAATTTTCCCCCTTGTTCTTCAAGTCTGCATCTATTCATAAAAGACTAACACAAGCTTAGCTTTCCTTTGCAGACCCAAAACCATTTAAAAAGCTCCCATGAATTATTTACATGGCAGCTCCAATCAGCAACATACCTGACAGACTCCCCATTGAAATGAAAGTTCACTGTGTAAAGGTGCCCAGGGAGGCTGGCTGCCTCCCACTGTGAGGTTATAGACAGAACTAAGTCAGCACACATTATATGTCAGCGCCGACATCAGAAGGAATCAAATCCTTTGATCTCGGACCTCCACAGGAAGCTTAGATCTCAGACAAATTAGATAAAAAATGAATTTATAGCAGATATGTGTCCTAAGGCATTCAGTCGAATGTTTGGGTTTTAGGGAAAGAGGGATAGTAAGTATCAAAACACATGAATTGGAATGCCTCCTTTCCACCTCCGCCTTGTTCATGAGTCCCCATTAAAATGGAAAGATGGGATTTTAAATTGTCCCTCTATGCCTATTAGAGTCCCACTGATGGATTTGATCAAGTTTTAGGGAAAGTGAGGCAAAATATAGGGAACATGTGTACCTTCTCTACAGAAAGTGAGACTTGCTGATTTGGGGTCTTTGTACGTCCACGTATAGTCAGCTATACCTTTCTTAGCTAACCTTAACCTTTCTTGACTTCCAAAACTTTCTTGAGCAACAAATATAAGCTGTGGCAGTGATTTTTACAATTTGTGTGGGTGCTAGTCAATGGCTTCTTTTGCAATGAGAATGTTGGCAATGAATCTCCCCTTTCTTCCTGCCTCCCCCAACCCTATTCATGTTTTCCCAGCCCAGATCCACATGTAGCATTCAGCAATTGGGTTGTTAGCTGGATTCAGTACAGAAGGCTTGATGTAGTTGCCTGGATCTTTGAGGCTAAAATAGGTCTGAAGTAGAGAGACGTACAAGGGATCAGCCGACAGAAAGGATGCATGGCACCTTGGGTCCTCATCTGTCTTGCATTTACACATACATTGGAGAGTGCATATGCAACAGTTAATAAATACTATTGCCTATGTCCTGACTAGATTGTGTGTTCCTTTAAGAAATTATTTGTTTTGAATAAGCAATATATGATAAATTAAGAGGCATAAAAATCAGAAAATGCTAAAGAGAAGGAAATTTGCCTTTAGTCTCATGACCTCCATTTTATTGTGCCTGTGATACTCTAGTAACATATATGTTTTACTAAACCTAATTTAATGAGTTAAATTATTTGTAATTTAACTTGATGTGTTTTTCAAAATGTGAATGTACATTAACAAATGTTCTAAATAGTCAACTTTACTAGACTATTGTAGACTGTTTTCCTCTATTTTTATTTTTAAAAATAAAAATTTAAAAACTTTATTTCTTCTTTTTTCAATATGTTACGTATCTATAAAAATTCTATATTTATACTTACATATATATGTATTATAATATCTATGAGTTTATCTACCTGGGACTGTTTCTACTGATGTGCCTGTCTATTCTAATAACAGAATGACAGTTTCTTAAGAATAGTAACATAAATAATTTCCTGCTAGAGCTTCACATTTCCACCACCACAAAGTGTATTTTTCTTATAAAATTAGCTTTGTGTCATTGCTCTGTATTTTTTGATGAAAGTTAGAATCATCTTATGCTACTCAATACCGTAAAAAAAATTGGTATTGCATTAAATCTGTTCATTCAGGAATAGTTGAAGTCTTTGCAATATTAGCCAATCTAATTAAAAACGTCGTAATTCCTTATAAATTCGAGTCTTCTTTGTAGACTATTTAATGAAATATAGTTTATTTTTGAAATACATCTGATATGTCTTGTTAAGACTTTTTCCAACACAGCATATCCTTTGTTTATTATCATATATTTCATCATATTCTATAACTATTTGCCACTGACTTATAAAACATTATTTAGACTGACACTGTAATTGAGTAAGTTACTCGAGTTATTTAAAAATTATAGCAGTTTAAGCATGGCCCCTGCTCAAGTATGACATGACATTCATGAAGCGTTCCATATTTTTTGAAAAAAAAAATTATAGCAGTTAATGGTTGGATCTTTTAAGTTATCCTCCAAAAATTATATTGTCTTAAAACATATCTGACATTTCCTCTTAATTTCGTTTTATATGTATATCTGGTTTCATTTCTTAGGTTTCCAAAATATATTTTATAAATTTATAAGAATGAGCATGTGTTCAGTCCTCGTTTGAATTGGAATTCCACTAATATTTTATTGTTGAGGGTGATATTGGATCTTGTTGGAATATTGCATTGGACCTCTTCATGTTATTTCCTAGACATGTTCTTATTCCTGACTTTTTAAAAGTTTTCTTATGGAATAAGTGCTATATGCCATTCAGGCTTTTAAAGGAGGAGATGGTCAGACATTGTTTCTTGTATAATATGGACATGTTATTTCCCATGGTTGCACTTTCCTGGGAAGTTGAGACAATTTCTGGTCTTCAGCTATTCTGTTCTTCCCTGCCTTCAAACAACCGAGGCCGTCCTTCTCCTCCCTTCTTCTTGTAATTCTTATAGATTTGTACTTACAAAACGTTAATGGGTGATCCTTTTTATTTTTCACAAAACACACCATAAACAGTCAATAGGTATCTAAGGTGGTAGAAATCAGAAATCCTTGAGGTTGATAATCATAGTCACACAAGTGTGATAAGCCTAATAGCCAGACTCTTTCACAATTTCAGTTCTCCACTCCCAACATTGGGTGCAAAAAAAAGTGAACAGTGGGCAAAGGTCAGTGCGTGGCTTGGAGAAGGTAGCACTGAGGTCTGGAGTAGTGGCTGTCCTGCAGAGATAAAGGTGGTGGCAGAGAAACTGGAAAAGAAGCTAAAGCAGCCAGTGGATAGCATTGCCTGGAAGCAAGAAGTCACATTTCTCCCCACTGTTAGGATAAAAAAGATGTGCAGTCATCATTCTGCAGTCAATTTTGTGAACCTAGACAAACTTTCTACATCTTTTTTAGGAGGAGTACAGGGTCTATTTTTCCAGCAGTTATAAGAATCTCTGGAAGGAAGGAACGGAAACAAGAGGGACTCACTTCATTCTTATCATCCTCATTCACTCAGTAGTAGTTATCTTACATCCTCATGGTGCAAATGCTGCTGGGATTATAAAAGACACAGAATTTATTCCAAAGATCTAGATAAGATGAAGACAAATAAGTGTATTACATATAAAAATCTTTAAGTGAACAAGAGGGGAGTGTTATCAAAGTTGAGAAGAGAACTACTCCTTTAGATAAGAGAATTTGAAAAAGAGAGTAAGTATTTAATCTGAATCAGAATGAATGGGAGACTGTGGATATGTGGATACATTAGATCAGAAAATTTTGATATGGAGAGGTTTGTGTTGTATATGGAGATTACTATCCTAGAGGGAAAAGAGATAAAGAGTGGAGGAGTGCGCAAGAAGTGTACTTGGTGGTGCCCATACTCTGTGGGTAGGGTGCTGGCCACATACACGGAGGCTGGCAGGTTCAAACCCAGCCCGGGCCAGCTAAAAAACAACAATGACAACTGCAACAACAATAACAAAAAAATAACTGGACGTTGTGGTGGATGCCTATAGTCCCAGCTACTTGGAAGGCTGAGGCAAGAGAATTGCTTACGCCCAAGGGTTTGAGGTTGCTGTGAGCTGTGACACCACGGCACTATACCCAGGGTGACACAGTGAGACTCTGTCTCAAAAAAAAAAAAAGAAAAAGAAAAGTGTACTGCATAAGACTGAAATGAAAACATATCTGTAAAATGGAGTATAGAGGGAGAGGCAGGAAAAAACAGACACAAAGAGGTAGAATGGATAAAACTTGCCAAGCAAGAGGACAGGGTGGTAAGGAGTCAAAGATAACTTTGAAGTGTCTAGGCTGGAAGTTTGGGGGCTATTGACCAGTTTAGGAGGAAAAACAAAGAAGTTGGGAAAGAGGGATGCAAAATTGAGCTTTGAAGAGGCAAAGAAAGCCTCCATTCTTGGCATTTCTATGAACCTGAGTTTGTGCAAAATGGACAACCAAGCCTTTAGCAAATGGGATTTCAAACAGCATGCTAAGACTTAGGAGTCAGAGCAGCTAATATGTAACTTAGGCAATGATGTCCTTTCTCTCCTGTAGCATTCTCTCCCATGCTTAAATATACAATGTTTGTTGTGATTACATTTAGTTGCTTTTTGCCTGGAATTATTCTCTAATTTTCACCAAAATATTATTTTTATGTCCCAACCATATTGAAAATCCATAAAGGACAGAGGTCAAGTTATCATCTCTTTGTAAGTATACAGAGAGGTCATGATATACCAAATAAACATCAGAAGACAAATAAGTACTTATTTAATATTTATTGGAAGATAAAATCTAATTGCATTCTTTAAGTCATTGCAATTACCTAAATATTATTACCTAAATGCTCTTACCCAATTCTCTTACCTAAATGTTAGAAAGATGAGTAGTAGCTTCTGCTAGGGTTTCTCATCCTCGGCATTCTTGACACCCTGAGCTTACTAATCTTTGGTGTGGGGGAGCCCTTGTACATTGTAAGATGTTTACACCATCCCTGATCCCTACTCCCCCTCTCCAAAGTTGAGACAATACCAATGTCTCCAGACATTGCAAAAAAAATGTCTTCTGGAGGTAGTGTGATCCACTGTCCCAGATTAGCTGGGGCTGGGGGAGTTCCTGGGGTGTGAGTCTTTCATTTTCAAAAATGAGACCATTCTAGGAAAACTAGGATGAGATTAGCCACCCCACCTGGAGGATAAAAATCACTCTGCTTGAGAACCACTGGCCTATGGAAATAGAAAATCATCTATACAATGAATTCCAAAGACCCTAAGTGCTAACATAGAGGCATGCTTTTAATAATCTTTGAACCCAATGAAGAAAACACTCATTTTGATCGAGGAGGGAGAGAATACAGAAAGCTTTTGAAAAAAATTTCACTTGACACATAAAAACTGCACATATTTATGAGACACAAGGGATGTTTTGCTACATGTATTCAAGGTAAAATGATCAATACTGAGTAATAAGCATATCCATCTCCTCAAACGTTTATCATTTCTTTGTGTTGCAAACATTCTTAAGAAAAGATGCATCTCAGGGAGTGCTTAAAATTTAGCGTGGTTTATGTTTGAGATTTTCTTCTTACACATTTGGGGGGTACAAGTAGAGTTTTGTGACATGGGTATATTTTATCCTGGTGAAGTCTGGGCTTTCACTTTCACTTACTCATCACCTGAGGAGTTAGTATACCTGGTACCAATAAGTAACTTTTTATCCCTCCCCTTCCTCCCACTCTCCCCTTTTAGAGTCTCCAACATACATAAGAATGAAATAATGTCCCTTTGAGCAGGTTTAAGCAAGTGAACACAGAGTAATCCATTTGGCAGAAACTGTGCAAGTGAATGAGCATGAAGATGTTAGCCAAGTCCCCGGGTGAGCAAGTAGTGTGATGAATGGGGTACAACCCAAAGTAAGGATGAAAACCCAAAATAAGGTTTGAAATATTGGATAGAGTCAATTCTTAGAGGGCTTTGAATCTTAAATAGCGATTTTAAAACCCTATAATAACGTAATATGCAAAGAGGAATTTTTCTGTGCTCTTTACTGATATTAATTCCCTTCGTCTGTATAACAGCCAGATGTGTGGGCAGCATTATCATAGCAGGTTTACTGATGAGGAAACTAAACGGCACACAGAGGTTAGTGTCCCTGCTTGAGGCCACAAAACTGGCCAAGTGAGGAGTCAGATTTAAAACCAGTCTGTCTGACTCCTGGGTTCCATGCTTTTAATTGTTGTATTCTCCTGTCTCCTCAACTGACAAGGGGAATTCATCTAATCTTATAAATAACAGAGTGATGTGAGCAGACATAGATTTTAGGAAATGGCTTAGATGGCTCTGCAAGTCAAAATCCCTGGCAACAGGGAAATAGATGGGATATATACTTTATTCACTCAGTCCCTCATTGCAACTCCCTAGCGCCCTTATTACACCTGTGCAATTGGTGGTGAGAGCTGAAATGTGGTCAATTTACAATTTAAATCTAGAAGTGATGCTCACCGCCACCAGATCAATAATCTTAAGTGCTATGGTGGTGCTTAGTGAGGCTAAAGTGCTGATAAAAGAGGCAGCCACGTTATCATCAAATGTTGAAAGCTGAAAACACAGAGGGAAAGGAGAAATTGAAGGGCCATAGAATTAATGGAATAAGACCAAATTTTGTTAAATCTATCAATAATTTGGGGTTTCATGCCTGATAATAATTTCCAAAAAAAAAAAAGCAGAGCTCTCTCATTACTTGCCTTTGATACAATGTTCTTAAGATTTGGACAATGCTTAAGAGATAAAGAAGCAGATCTGCTATGATTCCCAGGGGAAGATCCAGATACCACATCTCCCTTTTTTTTTTTTAAAACATGGATGTCCTAATAAAATGGTTCTTTGATACTCCTATCTCTTCAATCTAAACTTCCACTGAAGCTCTATCCTTCATCTCATTCCTGATGATTTATTAATAAGCCACCACTTAAAAAATGTCCCTTAATAAAACACTCAGGCCTTGTGGACTGCTTAATGTAGTTAACTGAAGTGGGGCAACTGAGATTCATGGAGACGGCCGTATTAGATTAGGGGAGAGATGAGCATCACTCTTGGTCTTCTCGGAAGAATGCAGCAGAATATGAAGGGCTAAAATCAGATGGCGGTCATCAAACACCTCTCCTGAGTCAATATGAAATAAAATGGACAGAGTCTGCTGGAAACTAAAATCAAAATGCCCTTAGATGGGGTCTGGAAATAGTTCTCACACCCTTCTCTCTGTCTCCATTCATTTCCCCACCACCCCTAACTTTTGGTGCAAGTTCAAGAGCTGGAGTATGACTGGCTAATATACTGGAAAGAAAAATTCTTAAAAATCTTTATTTCCTCCATGAGGAAAGAATACAAACAGGCAAACGAACTGATAAACACATTGTACATGTACGTATGTACATACACCCACAGACACACAGACATGTAAGAGCTCGTTCCACTGCTTAGGAGCAGAACAACCTTGACTGCTATTTTCTGGTTAAACAGGCACTCAAAAACAGGAGAACTGGTATTCCTTTTCAAACAGAAACATGACCATTGGTTCCTACTTACAAAAAATAGAAATATTCTTCTCCTTAGAGCATATGTTTTAACATGTTTCAGAGCCATGGAAATTATATGAATATTTTTCATATATCGTCTCCATACTGGGCCAACCACCTTGTTCTCTGTCCAGTCTTTCTACTTCTGGCATTCCCAGTAGCACAAGGGCAAAGCAGTGGTTCCAGGCAAATGCTTATCTTTTCTCCTCTTGGCTCTAGTTCTAATGGCAATTTAATAATACAATAAGTAAAATCGTCTGACCTATTCCATCATGTAGGCAAATAACACTTTTTGCTGAAAGCACAACTAAACAACAAAGCAGAGCTTGATAAGGCTGAGCCATTTTTTGAGGATTCTGTACTCAATCTAATTTGCATAGTTGGTATTTGGCAACTACATTCTCCTTTTTCCCTTGTGTTCAATAATGTTGCCAAATTGGCAGCTTTGCAATAGCTAAGGGAAAAATTACATGCCTATACTCTAGTTTCCCCTTTTTCTCTATGTAATAAATTCAAACATTAAACTAATAATTTTCCACTAAGAAAAAATATATAAATGTCAATTCAAATAATTGGCTAATGGCTGAGTGAATCAGCTAGGCTCATAGGTTCCTGTGCTGCTGTATAACTGATATGAGAAAAAATAACAAAGACTAAAGGAGATAAACTATGTTGCTTCTGAAACTGCCATCCAGGGGCAGAGGGAAGCCCATTGCACCCCAGGGGCCATCTCCCATGGGCATCATCTCACCATTCCCACTCACCTTCTCTCACCACAGCCTCTTCTTTTTCAGTCCCTACTTGGGATCCTCTGCGTTTGGACGTGATGTGGGTATGATTCTTTTGATCCTTAGTCTGGGATTCAGAAATCTCTTCAGGTTTTGTTTCTATGTTAATGAGAACAAAAGAGGTTTCTTTGGGTTTTTTTCAGATAAAAAGAAATATTTTCATTTGTATGTGAGGTCTAAGCTTTAAGGTGTATCCCTAGTATGCCCCTCCCCAACAATTATCATAGAAATACAGTAGAATGCGTATAATATATTCCAAGTTTAAGAAGTAATGTCATGAAATCCCATATACCTTCCACAAAATTTACAGTATAAAACTACTGTTCTACAGAGCAGCAGCCACATGTGATGACTGAACACTTGAAATGTGACTAGTTTTGATTGAAATGGACTATAGGTATAACACAGCATCTGATTTTGAAAAATCTGAAATAACTCAAATTTTCATATTCATTGAATGTTGAAATAATATTTTTGATATATGGCTGTAGAATATTACATATATGCCCTGCATTTATGGTTCATGCTATATTCTTATTGGGCAGAGAAGATTAGTCAGTAACACACATTTACTCTAATGCTTTTTTAACCTTCTGTTCTAAAATAATTATTGATTCACAGGAAGCTACCAAGAAACGGCACTTTTTCCCAGCCTCCTCTGTTGTGAATAATCTGTGTAAGAATAGTATGATTATCAAAACATTGAAATTGAGATCGGTACCATTCACAGAACTCAAGCAGTTGTGTACTTTTGATTAAAACCTTCTTATCTTTAGCACACCTCTAGTGGAAGAGATACTTCATCTCTCATTCATTTACACAATATATATATTAATCAAAAATGTGTTTATATGCTAGACACTGATCTAGGCACTGGGAAGATAGTGGTAAGAAAGATCTGGACCTTGCCCTCATATAGCTTTTGTTCTAGTTTGAATGACAGATGATAAATAAATTTAATGTATACTGTGAAGTAATAAAAGAAAATAGTTAAGAGGGAGGAAGCAGATATTTTTGCATAGGTGTGATCAGGGACGATACAATCTGAGATAAAATCACAGTAAAACAAAACAAAACCAAAGACCAACAACAAGAAGACGGAAAAGCCTATCTCACTTAAGAATATCTTTGATGGAGCAGTAAAAAGAATTAATTTCATCAAACATTTATATCACAATTTTCTCAAGAAAAATCAATTTTGCTATTGAGCTTTGGGCTGAACTACATGCTTTTTTTCATGGAATATGGCTTTTTTCTTGAAAGAATGATTGAGAGATAAATTGTGGCTATTCAAACTTTGTTATCTGGCCAATTGGTTTTTTTTTGTTGTTGTTGTTGTTAAATAAATGAAGTAAGTTTTCAAACAAGAAACAAGCTATGGTATTTGTTGCCATTGACAAAATTCGAGCTTTAATAGGAAACTTAGAATTTTGGAAAATTTGTATCAAGTACCATGAACTTCACATAATTTTGATTCTTAAAGATTTGCATTGATATTAACTAATTCTATTTTTTGAATTGTAGAATGAAATATGTCAACATTTTAATGATCTGAATAATTCAATGAAATAATATTTTCCAAATGGTAGAAGTATAATATTTCAAAATCATGCATCAGTAAAAGCTCCATTCAAAATATAAGACTAGAGGATTTTCATGTAACTAAGTACACTGTGGACATTGAGATGGACCTATAAGTAAGGCTTCTTGTCAAATTTGGGTGCAGTATCAAACCAGAACATCCATAATTATCTGAAAATACTATTAAAATACTCTTTCCTTTTCTACTATGTATTTGCATGAGGCTAGAGTTTCTCCATATACTTTATTCAAAAGAATACATTTGCCAGGCATGGTAACTCACACCTGTAATCCTAGCACTCTGGGAGGCCTAGGCAGGTAGATTGCTTGAGCTCAGGAGTTCGAGAGCAGCCTGAATAAGAAGGAAACCCCATCACTACTAAAAATAGAAAAACTAGCCAGGCACAGTGGTGTAGTAGTCCTGTAGTCCCAGTTACTCAGGAGGCTGAGGCAAGAAGATTGCTCAAGGCCAAGAAATTGAGGTTGCTGTGAGCTAGGACTCCATGCACTCTACACAGGCTGACAGAGTGAGACTCTGTCTCAAAACCAAAGCAAATAAACAAGCAAGCAAAACTACATTTCAACAGGTTGAATATAGAGGTTGCTAAGAGAACTGCCTGAGTTTTGTAAAAATGCCACACTTGTCACTATATATTTTTGAAAACATGTTTTTAAATAAAACTGCCATATTTACATGTAAATGCATACATTATTGTTATTTTAAATAAACTAATAAGTACATTTAAAATTTTTTGTTTAAACTTCTAGCTCGAAGTGAGTCTCTAGTGGAGCATCCCTTCCAGAAATTCACCACAGTGGGACCCTTCTACTCCCTCTTTCTCTTTGCCTCTTTTTATATTCACTCTTGCTTATAAATTTGTCTTTGTAGGACATCCTAGTAACACAAGCGTTTCTTCCATTCGTTTGATGGTCTGACCTGGGAAAGGAATATGAATGGGTGGAGGAAGGAATTTCCCAATGCTTTATCTGCCTTCCTCTCTCCTGCATAGGAAGGACGGAGTAGAAAGGAAGAAAGAAGCCTCATTTACAAAACTTCTTTTCCTTAGTGAATCCATCTCTCCAGACCCGAAAAAAATTATGTTTTGCTTCTGGGAAAATGTTTAATATACTTAACTTCTATGCTTTAGAGAAAACAACACACAGTACCCTTTCCCTCCTTTGAAAGAGAAGAGGCTATTTTCCCTTGATTCTTCAGTTCCCCTTTTGGAAGGTGACCTGGCAGGGAAGCATAGTGTTTCATAGAATGGGATTTGGAGCCAAACTGCCTGGCTTCTTTGTGGTTGTGAGAACTTGAAGAAGTGATTCAACCTTTTTGTGTCTTATTCGCCACATCCATAATGTAGACACAATATTTAGTATTCACTTCATTAGACTGTTGTGGATATTAAATAAATTAATTTATCTAGAGTATTTAGAACCTGGTCCAGAGTGAGTATTCTGTAAATGTGAGTTTTTATTAGTATTGCAATTATTACTTAAGGTTCAGCAATCCTTTTCTCTACTGCATTAATCGAACAATTTGTTGTCATGTAGTTTTATATGTTGTAGAAAGCTTATAAAAATTGGCCTTGGGGGAAGAAAAAGAATCATTAATATGTCACATATGGTGACAATATTTTTTTCCAGAAATTTTCATTCCAAAAAAACAAAAATCATATACTTTTATGGCTTTTGTTTCTCTTAAACCAACAGCACACCAGACAGCTCAGAGCCAGCCACGAGACCACGGAGCTCACAGAAACAGCCAGAATGACGATCGACTTCTCCCTTCTAGTCACAGGCAAGACAGCAAATGGCCTGGATCGAGCAGTGAAATTGGCTCCTGTTTAAAAAATGTTTCAATACCGTATTAATAATGTGCTAGTATAATAAAAAATATTGTCAAAAAAGATATGCTTATTACAGTACAGGGCACACAGCAGGTGTTTAACATTTATTTACTGAATTTAATGTTTAAATAAAGTTATCAGTAATAAATCTGAAGAACTGCAAGATTCCAATAACAACACATAATAGGTCTTCCCAATTCTGTCCATTATTGATAGGGTATTCTTCAAGTTCTCTCCTTTAATTCTTACCAATACACAATTTCAGCTTCATCAACTCTTACCTTTCACTAAAACCAAAATGTTCTTGGTTTTAGTTATGTGAAGCTATTCTCCCTGACACATGTATCTACTCAAGATATGCCAAATAACACACCAAAACAAAGGCAGCAGGACTCTTGCTATATACCAAGAGACTTCCTAATTTCCAGGAGAATTTCGTTATGTAGAAAACTAGAAATACAGTCATGGCAGATGGAACTACACTGGCTATGGATGATGGGCTAAAGTGGGATCCGCTTGATGAGAGGGCACATCTAAGGATTCATCTGCAACCCCTCCATCTTTTATAGACTGACAGTTTTAGTTTTCACCCCATATTATTTATGAAGCAAAGCATAAAATAATCACCTATTTATACAAAGTCATCCACACAAATGCTGATAGTAGCCCTATTCGTAGTGATTAAAACACAGGAACAATGCAAATTGTTCTTCAACAGAAGAATGAATAAAAGAACTACAAAAGAATACTACTCAGCCAAAATGAAAAAAAAAAAAAAAAGAAAAGAGAGAGAAGAAACAATCTGTAACAACTGGGATGGACATCAAGGGCATCATGCTGAATAACAGAAACCTATACCTAAATAAGATACCATTTATATGACACATTCCAGAAAAGAAAAAAACTACAAAAATAAAGAACAGATAAATGACTGCCAGGGATTAAGGGTGAAGAAAGGAGAGTAAGGACAGATTTTTGGAGTATTGCAAATGATCCTGATTATTTGGTAGTTAAATGAATCTATACATGTATTTAAATTAATAAAACTATCTGCAAAAAATCAATTTTATCCTATATTAATTTAAAGATAAAAACTTTTACAACTTGTCTATAATTTAAATGGAGATTAATATATTCATTATCTTAATAGTGTGATTTCATGGGAGTAGATATTCATCACGATTTATCGAATGGTATACTTTAAATTTATGCAATTTGTTTTCTGTCCATTGTAACTCAACACACACAAAAAAATTGTTTTCAAGCCCCTTACATCTGAACACTAGTTATATCCAGTGATTTTAAAGTAGCTCATTCAAAATAAGTGAACTCCAAACTTTTGCTTTCATCTGAATAATTAAGGCAAAAGAGAAGTTTTTATTTTCTGTCCTCAAAGAAATACTTTCTTGTTTGTTTTGTTTTTTGCTGTACTTTCCTTGGGTGGAACCCTCAACTTGATTGGAAGTCACAGTCAGATCTTCAACCTCTTGACTTCGGGCTGACTCAGTCCCAAGGCTACCACAACAAAAATAGCTAGAAATGGTTCTCCTCTGTGTACCTCTTATACCTGCACCACATCGACTTGTTATCAATTGATTGTTTTTTATAGGCATCTGAATAAGCTCAATCAAACCCAGTGATGGGGGAGTGGATTTTACTGAGGATTCACAGAAGTAAAGCCAAAATTCCTTATTTTTTTATTCCTCTTCCAATGATTGGTCAGTAATTGCTTACTTTGTTAAATGGATGAATTACTGTGCCTATTCTTAAGATACTTACAAGCTAGTAAACAAAATCTACATGTTTGTAAAACAAATCAGAACTTGACACATGCCACCAAAATAATGCAAACCAATTGCTTTGGCAGGTTATTTTCTATTGATGTAATCAGGGAAAGCATCCCGGAGGAGAAAGTATCTCAGGAGGTTTGAAACCTAGGAAAATAAGTGAATAATGACAGAAAGCAAAAAAAGAAGAAAAAAAGCAAATGATGTTTAGGAAATGCATGCTTAGAAATACTGGGAATTAATGCAGGAAAGCATTTGAGAAAAATTGTGGTGGACATTAAATGTCAAGCAATAGGCCCTTGACAACAATCTGAAGGCATGAGGTGTCATAGAAGGGAAGATTCTAAGTGAAAAAGTTATATGAGGCACCGGGGATATAGAGGATGAATCCATCAAAGTGTGCAAACACAAACAATGGCAGAGGAGCTAACGTCAGGGAAGCTAACTAACCAGTTTAGAAGGTTAGAGTGGAAAGCTAAAACCAGGGTGGAGACTGCTGACTTTCAAATATTTCAGCAGCAGAATTTTTTTTTTAATACAATCTTAAGATAATCTCAACATATTCACTTATTCATAAAAAAATATTTATTTGTGCCTATGATGTACCAGGCATTTCTACACCCTCAGAATATATTGTGAAACTAAGCAGAATCCTTGTCCCTCGTGGAACTTAGGAGGATTCAGCACAGAGAAAAACAAGAAAATATATAGATTCTATAGTGCCAGGGAGTGGTAAGTGCATGAAGAAAACTAGAGTGAGGTTACATGACAGAGTGACTGGAGGTGGGGAAGGATTAGGGATGATGAGGACAGAGTGATCTAGAAGAAGCCTCCTGAGAAGATGACATTGGAGAAGAAACCTGAATGTGTTGATAGTAAGCCCTATGAATTGCTCGAGTAAGAGTATTCCAAGCAAGGAAATGGCAACTTCAAGTAGGATTTCTCTGGTTGATTCTCTGTGTGTGTGTTAGTAGTAGGGGTGTCAGGTCATATCTGGTGCCCTTAATCTCTTCTCAATACAGCTGGCCCTGAGGGCCTCCCACAGCCCAAAGAAATGGTCAGAAAAGCCACAGCCCCGTGGAAATGATAGTGAAAGTAGAAAGATTAGGTAGGAGTCAGTACTACAAACCTACAGAAACCTTATCTTTCTTCAGCATCTCAGGAAGCCCAGAAGTAATAAATGAGCCAGATTCATTCTTTAAGACTTATATGACAGAGATGTTGGCGTGGATGTGGAGAAAAGGGAACACTTCAACATTGCTGGTGGGAATGCAAACTAATACATCCACTTTGGAAAGACGTTTGGAGAATACTCAGAGATCTAAAAATAGATTTGCCATTTGACCCTATAATTACTTTACTTGGTATATACCCAGATGACCAAAAATCACATTACAACAAAGATATCTGTACCAGATTGTTTATTGCAGCCCAATTCATAATTGCTAAGTCATGGAAGAAGCCCAAGAGCCCAACGATACATGAATGGATTAATAAA
>CAUYRH010043233.1:0-20498 GCA_963574655.1 Perodicticus potto | reverse complement strand
TTACTTTCTGACTCTTCCAAATTCTCTGTGTATTAATACTTCTGTCTTCTGTGAAGTGAGGAGTGATTTGATCAAAGCCTTTTAAAATAACCATTCTCTACTGGAAGGTACTTCTTAAGTGAATTACTGCTATTTATTTATTTATTAATTATTTTTGTTCTGATTAAATGGCCCCAATGCAAGCTACTGTGATCCAATACACAGTGACAAATAAAACGAGTTCATCCACAGGAAACTTAACATTCAAAATTTACATAGTGGTGCTCAGTTTGGCAGCATTACTGGAGTTGGAAAGATACTGAGAAAATTAGCATGACTCCTGCATAAGGATGACTTGCAAATTCATGAAGCAGTCCATACTTAATAAAAAATAAAAGTTACATATTAATTTGAGCACTTTTTAATGTAACTGGTGGCCATATGAATGTCTATTTTGAGAAATGTCTATTTGGATCTTTTACCCATTTTTAAAATTAATTTAAATCAAGTTATTTGCTTTTTTTCCTATTGAGGTATTTGAGCTCTTTATATACATTATATATTTTCCTTATCCCTAGTCAGATAAGTAATTTGCAAAAGCTTTCTCCTATTCTGTGGGTTATCTCTTCACTTTGTTGATTGTTTCTTTTGGAGTGCAGAAGCTTTTAGCTTAATGTGTTATCATTTGCCAATTTTTGCTTTGGTTGCCTGTGGTTTTGAGGTCTTACTCAAGAAATCTGTTCCCAGACCAGTGTCCTAGAGTGTTTTCTCAGTGTTTTCTTCTAGTAGGTTCATAGCTTCATGTCTTAGATGTAAATCTTTAATCTGTTTTGATTTGACTTTTGTATATGCTGAGAGATAGAATTATCATATGACCCAACAATCCCACTTCTGGATATATATATATCCAAAAATGTCCATGCATCTCCATGTTTATTGCAGCACTATTCATAATAACTATGTGTCTATTAATAGATGAACACTTATACACAATGGAATATTAGTTGGCCATTCAAAGAATGAAACATTGTCATTTATAGCAACATGGATGGAATTGGAATTGGAGGTCATTATGTTAAATGAAATACACCAGGAAAAAAAAAAGAAAAAAAATATCACATGTTCTCACTCATATGTGAGAGCTAAAAACAAAGAAAATAGAACTCACAGAAATAGAGAGTACAAGAATGGTTATTAGACAATGTGAAGGATGGGGATGGGAGGACAAATTGGGGATGCTTAATGGGTATAAAAATACCTTAGGATAGAATGAATAAGATCTAGTAGTATTCAGTGGCATAATAGGGTGAGTATAGTTAATGATTTAGTGTGTATTTAATTTTATTTTATTTTTTTAGATTGAGAACAACTTTCATTCTAAAAATGATCTTGGTAACAATGAAATACTAGTCATAATACTGGTCAGTGAAAAGTTGGTCATTATAATAAAAAGGAAAACAGGTAACAGAATTTTCCTGAAAAAACAGAATTATCACTATAATATGCTGCTAGTTTTCATTTATCTGTATTTGAATTATTCTTTTGATGGATTATCCAATGAAATTTGAAAATCATAGCTTGACTTTGCCTGATATTTAGACATACATATGGATTGTCTTTATCTTCAAGTAAGTACATTCTCATGGAATGCAAACATAATTGAGCATTTGCTTAAGGTAAACAATGGGTAGATAAATTTATGCTTAGGAAACAATTTATAAAGCAAAATATTGTTTTGGATCACCATTTCCCTCAATTTTTGTAAATTATAAAAAACTTCAGGAAAGCATTGGTATGTATATACAGAGAAAAGATGTAACTAAGTTATTATGTATTTTAAAATAACTAAAAATGTGGAATTGGAATTTTTCTAATACAAAGAAATAATAAATCCTGGATGTGATGGATGAATATTCCAGTTATCCTAATTTGATTAGTACGCAAGCTATGTCTGTTTCAAAACTTCACATGCACTCTGTAATTATATGCGACTATTATAAACCCATCATTTATAATTTTAAAAAATTTAGAATTTGCATTTTTAGTGTAGAAATGTCAAAGTCTAGAAAGTTGTTATTAATAAATCCATATACGGTGCATCTTAGAAGGGTACAGGTGAACCTTACTATATGCAGAATACAAATGTCTTCATACAAGAACTAAGAAAATGCCATGAAAACTATGTGAATCAGTTTGATGAAAATAGTTCAGATTGTATATAAAACCAGCACATTGTACCTCTTGATTGCACTAATGTACACAGCTATGATTTAATAATAATAATAAACTATACAAAGAGGAAACAAGGAAAAAGAAAGTTACTTTTTACAACTTTTGACCCTTATAACTTTGTTCCCACACTGGACCGTGTTCGTTTTTTGATATCATAAGGGTCAAAAATTCTTAACTATGCTATAAATAATTTTACTAAACTTGTGTTCAGAACTCAATTTAATTCACTCTTTGATGTTAACATTTACAACTATAATTTTTCAAAAAATTTTATTTATTGGAACATTCAGATGCCAAATCCCCATTCTTGAGAAGAGTTAAAACCATAAAAGATAGTTACATGTTTGAGTTTATAGTTGCTCAAGGGAAGATATGATAGAGAATCTGTGTGGTGGATAGCTTATTTCTGAAATAAGTCTGCAGATGAATTAAAATGTTAATTTTGAACCTATTTAACTGCCAATTGTTCATGCAGAGACAAATGTCACTGAAGACATGATAATAAAATGCCCAGAAAAATTATAAGGGGCATAATTTCTGTGAACATGTGCTGGAAAGACTGTGATGAATTATATCCTCACCATAATTATGAGAGCACAAAAATGATTATATTTTCTTTATATATGAAGAATAAGCACTTTATCAGCACATATGTCAAATAAATTTTGTATTCTCTACTATTCAACATTAAGGACTCATTATCTTGGACAAATTTTTTATTAATTTTTATTTCAATTAAGTGGAAATTATAAATTCCTCTTCAAATGAATGAAGCTCAAGGTCAGAATATATTTCTTTTTTGGCCTTTATTATGCTCCAAATTTTTACCTCCCTCAATTTGTAGTGTTAATTATGAATGCTTTTCACCTTTTCTTTTTTCCTTCAGTTCTAAAGCATAGTGGTTGACACAAGGTTATGAGATTATGGCCCTTTTACCTCGAAAGGTAGAAACTAATCCCTTTACTCTTTAGTCATAAGTTTTCCTTTTGATTTTTTTTAATCCTCTGTTGACACTGTGGTAATCTGACAAGAGACTAACTGAAATATCTGACATATCATTTCTCCTAATGATGTGTGTGCTTTTGTCTGCATATACACACACATACTATTTCTAAGCTGAAGTGTACATTTGTCCCCCCAATTCATAGTAGCATTTTTAAATTGTCATTCTTCTACTGTGATTTTTTTTTATATTGACAACTAGTCGAGTTACAAAATGAGAAGCTATTAGCATAACTCTCTGAAAGACCTTGTCTTAGTTAAATCAAAAAATACCTGAAGGTTGGTTACTTGAGGCAGGCTGGGTTCTCTAAAAAGCAGATGCTAAGATGAAGTTAGGTATATAGAAGATTTATTGTGAGTAACATCCCATGGAAGAGGGGGTAGTAGAATTGGATAGGACTAGCTATCAGACCTAGATGCTGACCCTACAAGATGCGTACCAGCCCAATTTTGGACAAAAGAACAAAGATAGCCCATTAGAAGAATCCTGTGTGAGGGAGGATGGCTAGGTTCCTTCTCACCATCTTGCTAAACCACTGGTTGAAGCCACCCTAAAAATAAAACTCTTTGCCTTGAAACCTGAGGTGGACCCTGAATGAGTTAACAGCTAAAGCCTTTTGGGTAATCACACTTATCACTAGCAGGCAGCAAATCCTCTCTTGAGGGGGATCTAAGTGGCTCATCTCTGTGTTTATGACAGACAAACCAAGGGCCAAGTATTAATAATTTCTCCTCATAGTTGGTTCAAGGCACTGGTTGGGTCACTCTTCCTAAGGGGAAACTTGGATGAAAGAGACAGAGCTCTCCCTGCAGTTGATCTTGAGGTTGCAGCTAGTACTCAGTCATTATCACAACGAATTTTCTTCATGTTCATGTATCACCTCTGTGAATCTTAATGATTTACCTAAGAATTTGAGTGCTTGGTAACCATAGTTGTTTAGACCAGAGTTGCTGCACTTGTTCATTCACAGTTAACAATTGCTCAATTCATTCAGGCTCTATCATTCTAAGGTGATCCTTTAGCTACACACAATTCTATTGCCCTTTAAGTATTACATCATGGTGGTAAATATACACTTGGTTATGTGGTCCCTTTTATTTGCCCTTCACTTAAAGTATGTTCCCTGGTGATTTGGTCAAACATTCTATCTCCGTCTGGGTCCAGCAGCATGCTAGTTGCTGTTTTTTAAAACATATGTAATTCTTTGTTAGAGATGACATGGCCTTACTCCAAAATCCCAGGGTCCTATTTTCTGATTTTCCCATTGATATTCGTCCAAAAAAGCCATATTGTAGCATTTTCCACCACTGAAATCACCAACACAATATGGAACCCTGGATCGTATGGCCCGACCGGCAGAACGTCTCATGCTGCAACATAGACCTGGTGCCAAGATTTTCTTGCTCCAGGTCTCACTAAAATTGGAAGCTTCTGTATCACTTTGTACGTGGGCCAAAATAACGTTCCTAGGTGGGTAAAATGCTATCTCTCGAATTCAAGAGGCCTTCCTAGCACTGAGTTTCCTTTTTGGTAGTAAAGGAGTAAGGGATGCAGGATGAAGAAATCTATTTTTTGCTTTTGAAAGTAAGTATTGGTGCACCCTTGGCCATTGTACCTCTAAAGTTCTTGGTCGAAGTAGCAGATTATGTATTTATTTATTTATTTATTCATAGACAGAGTCTCACTTTATCACCCTTGGTAGAGTGCCATGGTGTTGTATCTCACAGCAGCCTCACTCTTGGGCTCAAACAACTCTCTTGCCTCAGCCTACCAAGTAGCTGGGACTACAGGCACCTGCCAAGACACCATGCTAATATTTAAAGATGGGATCTCCTTGTTGCACAGGTTTGTCTCAAACTCCTGAGCTCGGATGAATCACCCACTTCTGAGATTCCTAATTCTTCATGGATTTGCCCTTCACCTGTTAGAGTACACTGTACAGCTATCTCTTGTTCATCTCGCCTAATCAGCATGACACCATCATTATAATAAATCAATGTAATGTTCTGTGAAATGTTCTTTGGGATCTATTAAGACAGAGAAGGGTACGGTCATTATAGTCATGGTACGAAACTAATAAAAAACATAGTTTTTAAAACTCAATGAGAGTGTGAATAAACTATGGGTATTTTTCATGTTTCTTTCCCGATTGGGACAGATTAAAATGCCCCAAATCACAGGTTGTGTATTATGTACTTGAGACTATATTAGACTACCCTATGTACACCACTGTGTCAGGAATGGCCGCTGTGTTTGGGCCTACTACTTAGTTGATTGTATAGTAGTCCAAATTGATTCTCCTTGGTCTATTCAATGGAATGAAGACAGACTAGTAGAAATATAATAAAAATTACAATTTTGAGGACCTAAGGAGTGGTATTAATCTCTACTTTCCCTCCCACCCCTAAGACATAATACCATTGTATCATGATAGGAGGTGTAAGTAGTCTCAGGGTCTTCCACTTGGCCGTCCCCACTGTGAAAATTCTCATCTCATTACCCAAGGATCCAATGTGAGGGCTACTAAAACTGTTAAATCAGTCTCCAAAAAGCGTCTCTGGTAACCATACAGATGACCAATGTTTGGATTTACAAACCTAGGTAACCTACAGCGAACTGATTTTGGCCAGGACTTTATTTATTATTTGACACCTACATGTTCCCACTTTATGAAAAGTTCATTATCATGCTTGAGGTTTAAAAATATCAGTGTCAATTGAACTGTGTCCAGTGGTCCTTGAAATGTTGGTGTATTCTTCTTACCCCAATGAGCCCATAGTCATAGTTCCCTTTGAGGAAGTACTGGGCAAGTCACTACAATATATAGTGGCTATGGTATTACCGGGGCCTTATCCCTCAGGCCATATCATCTTCTTAGTCATCAAGTTCTGGCTAGTTTTGAAAATTAATTTCAGCTTCAACCATTGTCTTCAAAACATTTTCATGACTCTGCGTGTTAGACCAAAGGAGTCACCCCTAATTTGTCTGTCACTTATAGTACTTTTAACCTCCTGGCTTCTGGAGGTTAAACACTGCCCCTGTTCTATCATCCTGTCTGTCATAACACAGTTTTAAGAAAAAAATACCCAAATACTTTATCTCTTTCCTATATCCCTTTTGTACATAATATGGAATGTAAGACAAAAATAGGAGACAGAGTTAAAAAACATCTTTTTCAAAGTCCAGCTACTATAGTATCATAGGTATGTCCAGGGGCTTAGAAAATAAACATTGTATTAATTTTCTATTGGTCTTCTAACAAATTACTACAAACTTTGCAGCCTAAAACAATGTACATTTATTTTCTTACAGTTCTATGGATCAGAAGTCCTAAAATTAAATAGTCAGCGGTGCTGTATTTCTATAGAAGCTCCAGAGGAGAAAGTGTTTTCTTAACATTTTAGCTTATAGGGGCTTCCAGCGTTCCTTGGTTCATGACTTTATGTGGCATTTTGAAAGTCAGCAGAGACATGTCTTTCCATCTCTCTCTCTCTCTCTCTTCCTCTTTCTCCCCCTACATGCCTCCCTTCTCCCTTCACATTGCCTTTTGTGGCACTGACCCTCTTTTTTTCCTTACCTAATGGCTTTAGATTACATTGGGTCCACTCAGATAATCCAGGATAATCTCCTTTTAAGATCCTTTACACGTGTAACAGAAAACATTTTGAGATAATAATTCAGAGATATTCTTCATGCTTTTTTATGGCTAGCTCTGTTCAAGTCCCATTAGAGAGCTCCTACTCTCTCCTATGGATAGGGCAATAAAACAAACTATCGGGGCTTAAAACTTTGTGTTTAAATTTCAATAATTTTTCTTGAAATCATAGCAGAGCATGCTGTGAGTAAGTCGTTTGAAAGAGAAAAGTGTTTCTAATTCCAAAATATTTACTTTGAATATGAGGCAACAAAAATTGGAAGTACCCAAAAGATGGACTTTACAACAAAGTAATAATGATAATAGAAGAATGCAAAGTGTTTTAAAAAATGTTTAAGAAAAAAGTGTTTACATCTAAATCAGATCCAAAATATTGTGAAAGGAAAAAACAATTAGACAGATGTGATTAACATTTAATCTAGTCCTCCACAAAGAGATAACAAATTCTTTGGTCTGTATCTGGGATTATGAAGATTCAGGAAGTTATCACATAGCAAAACTCAATATAAGTCAGGTGGGTAAAATAGGAGAATAGACAGAATATTTGGTTCATTGAAAGGCAGTAGCAGGAAGCATTTCCAAGAGCTGCAGAGAATTCCCAGGTGTACCATGATACCTCCATGCCTGTGTGGTTGTCTAAACAGTTGAATCTAAGAAAGAATTGGGTGTGAGGTTGTAGCTTGGCAGAAAAAGGATGAGAGTGCTCTACTGAACTTGTAAGTCCCTCATATCTCGGAAAAGGATTATGTAGAGTGACTTGCGTGCATGCAACATTCAAAGGAGCAAAAAAACACACTAGTGCCTTAGCATGGATCTATGAACAATAGGCTTGGATAGACAATAACTGGGGCTATCACCTATTAGTAAAAACCACAGTAGAGAGTAATGGAAACTCTGGGCCAGACATATCTGTCTAGTACCAGAGCCACATGTAAGATCCCACAGTCCTGGATCATATCTGTGAAAAGATAGGAAGGAAAGGGAATAAAAAGAGAGTTTTGGAATCAATAGGGTTTTCATACAGTAGAAAAAAGACAATTTACCTTTGAAAATAGACACTAAAACCAACTGAGCAAAATAAGAACTGAGAAATAGGATTTTTATAAAGTTATACAAAAATGTATTTTTTTTGCAAGTTGAGTTTTATTTACCAGTCCTGGAACATTTTATTTGATACACAAAATAATTGTATAAAGTAGGTATGAATTTTATTTCAATTAGTATTTTGTCATAACTTAATGCAGTAAGTGAATGATGTGGAGGAATAATGTCTTATGAATTTCTATACATCTTGTATGATGTCATTGATAAGTTTTTGCTCCAAACTATCTATTCAGAGATGTTGGTTCATGAACAGCCTTAAAAAACAGGAATAGCACCTTCTTCCAGGGGAATGAATAGATTTGTTTTCAGACCAGGTTAATGATAACAACGTTTCCCTCCAAACCAACGGGCAAAGTTTGTCAAGTTTGTAAAAAAAAACTCTTAAAAACAGGCAACTTCCTAAGATGAGGGTGTCACAGACCCACTGGGCATGCAGCATTCACCTGGGTCTCTCCTCAGTGCGGCTGAGGGACTTGAGGTCAAGAGGAACCTATGCAAACAGGAAGCTCACAATATTTGATATGCCAGGCACAACAGATCTTCTCTTTCTGACTCACTAGCTTGTCTTCTGCCTGCATCTACGGCACTGTGGCTACCTAGTTACCTTGCAAGCAAGACAAAATTGCATAACCTTCATAGCTATTAAAAATGGGAATTTAGTCAATTTCACTATATAGCCATAATTTGAATCCAAACACAAATACCGGAGGAAACTGGCTACTTCTAGTAAGATCAAATTCTGGTTTTTCCAAGTTGACAAGAAGACAATTTCTTTACATAATAAGCTATGTTATCAATATCTTTGCTTTCAAGTTAAGGTATAACTGATAAAATACTCTTTTAGAAGAGTGTGCTTCAGTAAATCACAGCCAAAACAATTGTGAGGAAAAAGCAACCTTGATATGACTTCTTCTTAGAAATTCTCAATACATTAGCATTTAAACCCCCTGAGAAACTCCCTAATAAAAAAACTCATTTAAAATGTTTTACCCCCAAATTTTCCAGACTAATTTAGTAAGAAAATTTCTACTAACATCCAATGAATCTAGTGTTTCAAGTTTAAATTTTTCCTCTGAAGGTTTAATAAATTGAGTCTAAAAAATAAACTGACAATGGACAGATTAACAGGAGAAAAAGGTAATGAATTTAGTAGCATGAAATCATTCAGATGTCATACAAAATAGAAAACTCAAAGAAGTACGAGATGGCTTGAAATTTAAATATCCTCTTCATAAAGGAGAGGGAAGTGGGGATGTAAGCAATTTTAGATGAATGAGGAGAAGATTTTTAGGAGAGATGAAGGCACTCAAAAGTCAGATAATACCTTGGGACAAAGTTCCTCTAGCTCTGGAGGAGTTGGCAACGAGTTCTTGGCAGGTGGGGGACAAAACGGTGCTGTGAATAAAGGTTGTCTTAATATGTAGATAAATCCCTTGGGAACAGCCTTCAAAGGAGCACATGAAAAGTCTGCTTGGATAGATGTGGTGACAATCTCTAAATCCTTATTTGGTGATTACTTTCTCCAGATTAATAAAATTTTAGATAAATTATTGAAGGCAATTGAGTTTCTTTTGGAAAAATTTCCTGGGATAAGGAAACTTCAGAGAATAACCCTCTCTATGCTTGAAGGCAGAGAAACAAGGCAAATCAGAGGCAGCTTCTAAGACCTTCCAATTTTCTTTAATTCAAAGTTCTTGCAACCCAAGTGCAAAAACTTTAGGGTTTCATTTCCTGACTTCAATGTATGTGATCTCTGAATCTGTTCTCATTCTTTTATTGTAAAGCCATGAAAAATAGTAAATAGCTATGCCCATACTAAAAGAAACTAAGAAAAGATTTAGGAGTCTGCATTTGGGCTGTGGCAATTATTCTTAACTTCAGATTCACAATAAAAATCATGAAAATGGTGGCTTTTAGTTGGTATTTTTAGAGCTCTCTGGACAATATAATAAACAGCCAGAATTAAGTACCAATGTCATAGAGTGGTAGGCAGGAACTCATTCCCATAAAAATCATAAGCAACAAAAGTTTAAAGTCTATATGCCATTCTGACAATATAGTAAATACTAGTCACATGTGGCTATATAGTTTTTAAATTTAAAATAATCTAATTAAGTAAAATATTGAATTCTATTACTTAATCACACTGGTGGCCTTCTACATAATCAATATCCATACAGAACTATTGAATACAAGGCTGAGCCCTGTGGCTCAGGCCTGTAATCCCAGCACTCTGGGAGGCCAAGGCCAGAGGATCATATAAACTCATGAGTTTGAGACCAACCTGAGGTCTCTAAAAATGGCCAGGCATTGTGGCGAGTGCCTAAAGTCCCAGCTACATGGGAGGCTGAGGCAAGGGAATCACTTGAGCCCACGAGTCTGAGGTTGCTGTGAGTTATGACTCCAGGACACTCTACCAAGGGCAACAAAGTGAGGCTCTGTCTCAAAAAAAAAAAAAGAAAGAAAGAAAAAGAACTAGTGAGTACAGTTTTGAACAATATAAACTTATAATATTTCCATTGCCCATAAAATTCTATTAGATAGCAGTGATTTGTAAGACACAGAGTTGAATCCCTTTATAACCAGCTAAATTCAGAGGCTCTAGGTTTGATTTTAGTAAGGCAGCAGGTAGTTTTCCCTAAGAGGGAACAAAGGTGGTATGGACAGAAATCTACATGGAGTGTGTTTGATGTACAGTTCATGTGTGTGTGTGTGGGGGGTATGGAAATAATGATAATAGTTTCACTTCTTTGGCCATATAAAATGTGCAATGCTCTAAAATCATAAAAAATCATTACAGAGCTGATAAGAAGAAAAAAAACTGCCAGGGAGGACTTTTGTCTTTAAAAATCTAGCTATAGGAAATATTTCAATTAATTGGTGTACATTATCTTTATGCTACTTCCCAAAAGAACATTCTCTAATATCATTGCTATTGATTTTTTTCCCCAAGTGCCCTTGATTTTTGTCTCTTGTCCTAGAATGGCCTTTCATGGAGGGAGGAAATCATGGCCAATAGTTTTGTCAACTGTTTTCTAAGAGGTCATTATTATGCTCAAGATTGGAAACTATAGCCTCAATTTTTCCTCAGCATACTACCAACAGTAGACTACAAAGATATTTTAGAGAGAAAAATGCAGATAGTCAAAAGGAGAAATTATTTGGTGTCATGCAAACACCTCATTGCTTTGTTGCATAAGAAAAAAATGAGTTTTTGCAACAGTGATGTTATTATTTAGCTAATCAATATAAACTGTGGAGATAACAGTCCATGGTTATCAAACATGTGCCATTTAATGAAGCATGTGAGAAAAATATTTTATGGTTACTCATGTTATCTTAAAAATCAGTTCTTAGCTGTAAGGAATAAAGGTATACTATTTCTTTTGTATGGGGTGTCTGAGGAAGGGAGAATCCAACAAAAAAATTCCTGACTTCAGTCCAGATTTGATAAGCACACACTTTCACTGAACAGAAAAATCTGCCTAATTATCAATGACTTATGTTAAGAACCATTTTTAACACTCTAATACTGTGTTCATGTTGCTGTCAATTTATGGAACTAAGGAAAGGAACTAAATGCTCCAATTTTTCACCATATATTTTGTTTTGTCTTCCAATTTTAATGGAATTTTGCAAGGTGTATGTTAGTAGAAAATAATAAATAATATTGATTAAATTGAATAGTGGCCTCAGTAACAAAACTCTTCTGGAACTAGACTTCACTGAGAAGTAAGAGAGAGCAAAGACATGGAGAAAAGAAAGCTTTCTTAAAAGAGCTATACACTAGTAGCTTTCAGGTATATAGCATTCACATATTAAACATTCTTTCACATTGGTTTGCTACTCAGCATATAAGAAGCTTGGAAGTCATCACTCTGTGCTAAAAACAAGTAAATAGCTGAACATACTAAAAAATCAATAGCTTTTCTGAGCTCTGTCAGAGAAGTGAAGGAGAAAAATGAAGAAACAAAAAAAATAAAAACACTATCCCAGTATTGGAGAGACAGACAAATATAGACAATTACAAATTACCAGAGAACAGATTTTCAAAATAAAAACTCTATGAGCACCAATGCTGAGGTAGAAAAACTATAATTGAAAAATTTCTGGTGGTCCACTGTGGACAACTTTGAGAGCTAAAGTGGTCCAGGCAATTGGTTCATAGGAAATCCCCAAACTTTTGTGAGTTTTACCTGTAGGCACTTGAGTAGGTTCTCATAGTTAATAACAGAGAAAAAAATTTTCTTCATGCTTCCAGCAGAGAATAGGGGGTAGGCATTATTTTGAAATATATTAGAGCATTTTGTTCTTACAAGGCCTGCCCTCAAGCAGAACTAGTTTAACAGAGCTTAAACTATTGGGAATTTTTTCAAAGCCTAACCAACCTATGAGAGTGAATATAGCCAACTCCAGCCCAATCCAGTTTTCATCAAGGGGGATGGAAAATATACAACTTCAATCTGTTCTAGCATTTTTCCATCAAAGATAGTATAAAAGGATGAAGTAGTACTTGTAAAATTCACAACTAAGTTACAGGCTTCCTAAAAACTAAGATTTAATCACAGGGCTACAGAAGTCCTTCTCATTCCACCCTCCTCCCCCACTTCACCACACATTACTAAATCCTATTTCCTGCAGGTTTTTTATCCACTCCATTATGCCTCGCTATCAAATACAAAATTATAAGTCATAGTAAAAGGCAGAAAACAGTTTAAAGAGACAAAGCAAATATTGGAAGCAGACTTAGATACAACAGAGATGTAGATGTTATAAGTCCTGAAATTTAAAACAATTATAATTAATATCCTACAGGCTTTAATGCATAATGATATATGCAGCATGTAAGACCAGACAAACAACATAAAGTGAGAAATAGAAATTCTTTTATTTATTTTTTTTTTTTGAGACGGAGTCTCACTATGTCACCCTCTGTAGAGTGCTATTGCATCACAGATCACAGCAACCTCAAACTCTTGGGCTTAAGTGATTCTCTTGCCTCAGTCTACTGAGTAGCTAGGACTACAGGCGCCTACCACAACACCTGGCAATATTTTTGCTGTAGTTGCCATCGTTGTTTAACAGTCCCCAGGCTGCGTTCAAACCCTCCAGCCATGGTGTATGAGGCTGGCACCCTAGCCACTGAGCTACAGATGCTGAGCAGAGAAATAGAAATTCTAATAATTTCTATTAGAAGTTTAAAAAAATGGTGGTGGCCCAAACTACTATCACAAAAATAAAGAATACATTTGGTGAGCTGATCAATAGACTAGTCTCAGGTAAGGAAAAAGAAAGTAATCTGAGCTTGAGAATATCTCAATAGAAACTTTAGAAATAGAACAGCAAAGAGGGGGGAAAAGAGTGAAAAAAAGGAAACAGAATATGCAAGAACTGAAGGTTATCTTAAAATGTTTAGCAAACATGGAACAGCATACGAGAGAAAGAAAAAAAAAGATGTTCTACAACATACTAGGCCACACAATTTTAAGAATAAAAATTTATTCTTTTTAAAGAATAAATTCAAAACAAACAAGAATTGCACCTAGACATGTAATATTCAAACTGTAGAACATCAAAAATAAAGAAAATGCCTTTAAAGAAGCAAATGTGTGTGTGTGTGTGTATGTGTAGAACAGGAGGAAATCTCATCTATTGAGGAGAAAAGGTAAGAATTGTATCAAACTTCTCAGGATCATGAAAGAAGAAAAGAGTATAGTGAAATATTCAAGGGGTTGAGAGAGAAACAAAAAACAAGACAAAGAAAATATGCCACCAACCTAAAATTCTGCATCTTAAATTTACCCCTTTAAAAGTGAAGTATAAATAAATATTTTCTCAAACAATCAGAAAACTTTTTATCAAAGTACTGGCCATACAAGAAATGTCAAAAAGAGTTCTTCAGAAATAAAGAAAATTATATAGGTCAGAAGTTCATATATACTTAAAAAAAAGGAAGAACATTAGAAAATGAATTAGTGGGGGTAAAATAAAAACACTTATTATTTTTCTTACTTTTTTTTTTAAGACAGATTCTGACTTTGTCACCCTGAGTAGGGGGCCATACCATCATAACTCACAGCAACCTCAAACTCCTGGGCCCAAGTGATCCTCTTCCTCAGCCTCCCAAATACCTGGAACTAAAGGCCCCGCCCCAGCACCTGGCTATGTTTTTAGAGACAAGGTCCTGCTCTGCTCAGGCTGCTCTCCCACTCCTGAGCTCAAGTAGTCCACCTACCTCGGCCTCACAGAGTGCTGTGATTACAGGCGTGAGCCACCGTGCCCGGCAATTTTTCTTATTCTTAATTGATCTAACAGATAATAGTTTGTTCAAATAGTAATAGCAACAAGATGTGGTATGTACGATGTGAATGTATATGTACATAAGTTTATGCATGCTTACGTACAGGTGAAATGCATGGCAGCAATGATACAAGGAACAGATGGGATAAATTAAGACTATTTTGTTATTACATGGGAGTTAACACACTACCCACGATATGGTGTAGTGTTATTTGAAATTGTAGTTGGATTAGTTGTAACTATAAGTATATTGCAAACTACATAAGGCAACCAGTAAAAATGGTAAGAAAAAAGAATGTACAACTGATATGTTAATAAAAGAGAAAAATGGAACCATCTAAAACACCCAGTGAAAACTACAAAAAAAAAAATAGAAAAAATGTAGAAGACAAAATATAGAAGTCAATTCAACTCATAAATAATCATATTACCTCAATGGTTTAAATATAGCAATTAGAAAACAATGATTAACCAAAATCTAAAGAAACATATGTATTGTCTATAAGAAATCCACTTTAAATATAAGGCATCCAAATGTGAAAAGTGATGGTATAGAAAAAGATATACCATGCTAATACCTGTCAAAAACAAAACAGGATTAGCAATATTAATTTTGGGTGGAGCTGACGCAGGAGCAAGGAAATTTATCAGGAATAATAAAAGGCATTACATAATGATAAACTGGTCAATTTTCCAATAAGACGCAACAACCTATAAAGTATAAATGCCTAACAACAAAGTGTCACAGTGACTGCTGTAAGATTATCATGGAATAATATAAAAATCAATTACAGAAAGATACTGGAAAAATTTCCACATACCTGAAGATTAAATAACACACTTCTAAATAATACTTGGTCAAAGAAGAAATCTGAAAAGAAACCTAAAATATTGTAGTAACTTTTCATAATGTTGTAGTAAGTTTCAAAAATTACTATAAAGCTATAGTAATCAAGACGGTGTGGTCCTAGCAAAGTAATAGATAAATAGGTCAATGGGATGCAATAGAAAGCCAAGAAATACATTCACATAGATCGAGTTGACTGTTCCTGGACAAAAGAGCTAAGGAAACACAAGGGAGCAAACACCATATTTTCAGCCATAGAATTGGAATAACTGGACATTCACATACAAGAAAATGAATCTAGACATATACTTGGTACCTTTCATGAAACTCGACTCAAAATTGATCATAGACCTAAGTGTAAAATTTAAAAAACTATCAAATTCCTAGAAGATAACATAGGAGAAAAAGTAGATGACCTTGGTGCTGGTGATGACTTTTTAGATACAACGCCACAGGTACAATCTGTAGAAGACAGAACAGATAAATTGAACTTCTTATACCTTGTGCTCTGTACAAATCATTGTCTAGAGAATGCAAACACAAGCCACGGGCTAGGAGAAAACATTCTCAAAAGTCTGCTCTGATAAATAACTATTATCCAAAATACACAAAGAACATTAAAATTCAACAACAAAAAAATAAACAACCCAATTTAAAATTTTGTAATACAACTTCACCAAAAAAGACACCCAGATGGCAAATAAGCATACGAAAAGATGTTCCACAACGTACTAGGCCACACAATTTTGAGTTCTAGACCTCATTAGACAAAGTACTAATACTTCATTGTTGAATACTACTATGGTCACCAGAAGGCCAAGGGCAGGGCTTTAAAGATGACCGGGTGATATTCAATCATGAGGTATGTAGCACTTTGTCTAGGATGAATTCATAAAGTTAACTGTTAGACTGCGTTCCAAAACAAGAGTTAGAAAATTTGTCTGAAGGGTGACTAGGCGCTGGCATTGTGCATAACTTCCCATGGGAGTGCCCCAAAGGTAACCATTGTGATTCTCAGCAATGAGATATGTAGCACCTTTCTAAGATGAATTGTGAACTTCATTGCCTGAACTCTTATCCCATCAGGGAATTGTTAATTAAAACAGTGAAATGCCACTGCATACCCATTGAAATGGCCAAAATCAAGAACATAAACACTTCCAAATCCTGGATAGGATATGGAGTAAGAGGATGTCTTATGGCTTATTGATGGAAATAGGGGAATGGCACAGCTTCTTTGGAAGAAAGACAGTTTGGTGCTTTCTTATAAAACTATCATACCCTTACCATGTGATCCAGCAGTCATACTTCTTATCGTTTATCCAAATGAGCTGAAATTATATGTCCACACAAAAACCTGCACATGGGTATTTAGCAGCTTTAGTTGGACTTGCCAAAACTTTAAAGCAACCCTTCCAACAATGACTTATCCTCCTATAGGTAAGTGGATGAATAAGTTATGGTACATTGAGACGATGAAATATCATTCAGAGATAAAATAAATGGGCCATAAAAGTATAAAAGACATGAAGGAATCTTAAAAGCATTAAGTGAAAGAAGCCTATCTGCAAAGCTCTATACTGTCTGATCCCTACTATATGGTGTTCTGGATAAAGAAAAACTGTGGAGACAGTCAAAAGATCAGTGGTTGCCAGACCACTCTCTAATGATGGGAGAAAGGGTTGAATAGGCAGAGCACGGCATTTTCAGGGTAACGAAGCTATTCCTTTTGAAGCTATAGTGGCAGACACGTGTCATTATACATTTGTCAAACCTTTTAAAATGTACAACCAAGAGTGAACTGTCATGTAATGTCTCATCTTTGGATGATAATGATGTATCAGTGTGGATTTGTCTATTGTAACAAATTCACCACTGCTCTTGTGGGGGCATTTTGATGGCGGATGAGGCCGTGTATGCAGAAAGGGAAGGATTTACATAGGAAATCTCTATCCCTCCCCCTCGAATTGGCTATGAACCTAAAACTGCTCTTAAAAATAAATTCTGTTAAAAACACTTTAACATATTTTTTCTGTTTTAGTTCTCAGAAGAATCATATAACGTGAGGAAGATAATAATTGTTCTATTCGTTTTGCAGTGGAAATGGAAACTTGTACTGGGTTATAAATTATAGCAATAGAGCTATGAATGAATTTCCTGACTTTGGTTTAGTACCTTCTTCATGTCCCCTAAAGCCTCTTGTAAAAAGTGATATGCCAAAGCTTTATGAAAATTACATATGTTATCTAAACCAATCATAAATTTATACAGATTATTTAAATAAATATGTTAATTGACATTTAAGACCTTCGAGGCTGTATGTGTATACATGTGTGTATGTTTTCAAAACATCTAGCAGACAAAATTGGTTGAATTTAGTAAGTGTTCAATTAATGTCTTTTGTTTGGAATATGTATAAAATAATGTACTTAATGGAACAATGAAAATAATAAAATATTTTCATGAATTAAGACCACAGAAGAGGCCTACAAAGTTGAAAATATACTTTATTTTAACTATTTTGTATTAACTGATATTAAAATACAGTGAACAATACCCAAACATCAGTTTTAGAATTATTCAGGTGAAAAGGGCCACAGGCAGAGACAGATATAACTACTGTAGCCATCTCTCTCTCTCTCTCTCTCTGAACTTGTAGATAAAATTATTCACCAAAATATCATTGGAAAATAACCATGCAGTTAAGGAGAAGCATTTTGTTATATTATTAAGTGATGCTGAACTTCTAGCCCCAGCGTATAGTACCAATACCAGGGAAGGGATATCTGTCAGTGAAAGGCTACAGCGCAGGTCTGACAAAGCAATCTACTCGGGCCAGGCTATAACTATTCTTTCTGGAAAATAACTGAACTTTGTTAATCTATGAACATGCAAATCAACATAACAAATCCTCACTAGCTAAAGTTATTGATATTCTTTATGGTAAATATTTTTAGTTTTTGCAATAAATTGATCTTGTTCCACTAATGTAAGTGAGAATATCTAATTCAGAATGATTTCAGTCTTTGTTCTATTTTTCTTGGCCCAAGGGATGCACTTTTAAGGATAACTTTTGCATGCTGGATGTTGTACAACTGTAGTCACCTCTTGGGTACACTTGCTCTTCTCAGTCCTCCATTGCCCTGAAAGCCTCAGTACTCTCACTCAGCCCCATTCCCAGGGCTCAGCATCTTCTCTGCACCCTCTATGCCCACTTTCCAATCTTATATTCTTTCTGTTCCTCCATCTAGCTCACTAACTCCACATGGCACAGTCTTCATTTTTTCATAAACTACAAAATTAATAAAAAGGGTGCCTGCAAGTTATTTTCCTTTTGTATGAACATTAAACTCACACATTGAGTATAGTATGAAGATCTCAAAATGGATTTGTTTATGCTATTTTTCTTTCAAAACAGGTCTGTTGCTAACAGGTCTCTGGGTATGCATATGAAATTCACATAGCTATAAAAGGAAAGAAACAAATGCCAGGCACACAGCACCAAGCTGAGAAACCAAATGGCTAGCAGGGACAATAGTGTAGCTGAGCTTAGAGGTTAGCATTGAGGCCAGCATTGACTGCTATTTGGAATATCAAGCATGCTAATGAGTATGGAGCATTATATAATTCCCAAGTAATAAAGAAGTTTGGCATCGGTGCCCTCATTGTGATCACAGATGGCCAACAATATACGAGATGAAACAAAGAAAAAGGCATTTTGTAGCCTCCACCATGAAGAGGAATAGAGTGGTAATATTTTATTTCTCTTTCCCCTCTTCAAGGATAATGAATAATAATGCAACAATAATTTGTGCAAAATATATTAAATGCACAAGTCAGTCAAGAGAAAAGATGGTTCTTCTGTTAGAAGTGATCTAAGATCACTGAAGACCCAAATGCTACTGGTTTGGGGTCACCTGTGTTGAAGGACAGACACTCTGCAAAAGGTTTCAGAGAATCCTACAGGATTAAAGAGCACATTGCTGTGAGTGAACTCTCCAGCACCTTCAGATGTAGCAAGAATTACTGCATCTGAGGAAAGCTCAGTGAGTTCAGTGCAAGGCAGTTTGTTTCCAGCTTGGAAGTTGGAGGCCCCCTGGTGGAAGCCATCACCCTGGGGGTCAGCTGTTGTGCATCCTGCAATGTCAGGAACGACACATTATGCACTGATAATTACTCTCTCCAGTCATCGGTTTGGAGCTTATGGAGAAACTCCAAAGAAAAGGGAAAAGATCAGAACTGGGAGCTGACCTATGGTCTTTGAGCCTCTGTCATTTTTGTTACATTTAGTCCAGGAAAAAGAGTTTGGAAATGAACTTTTCAATTTTTTACCTGACATTTTTTTTCATGTTCTCAATATGGGTTCCCACCCTTATCTCTGTATCTCCAAATATTCATAATGAGAATTGTAATTATTTTGGAATTTTGAAATCACTATTGCTGGATTAGGTTTAGATGCTTATATAAGTCTCCCAGCAATTTTATTCACAAGTAGACAGGAAGAACTTATTTTATTTCAATGTTAATGGATAATACAAAGCAGGTTCATTGTGCATTGGTATTAGCATATCTGAATCTGGTAATAGGGAACACACTCTTACACAAATTATTACATTAAGTGAATTTACTCCTTATAGAAAGGCGGCCAGGGCCAATAGAAGCATAGGGTCTATTGTGAGGCAGTCCCACAAGGCTTAAAAAAACTGCTTAAGAAAATTGGGGCAGATAGAGTGGCAACTGTCCATGGCGCACTTTGCACCCCAGCTAACAGCCTTGAAAGGCAGCCTGCTGCAGGTGCTATACCTCAGGGGCCACAGAACCACTGGGAAACCCCTTGAAGCATTTTTACTTCCATGAGAGAGAAGCAAAAATCCCAAGCTATACTAGGCAGTTCCTGCGTAGCTCAGGATATTACATTTTCTAGGAGGGAAAGAAACAGGACCTGTTTCACGCAGTTCCTCCCTATCTGAGGATATTGCACTCCCAACACATTGTACAGATACTCTAGAGCAGGGGTCCTCAAACTTTTTAAACAGGGAGCCAGTTCAGTGTCCTTCAGACTGTTGGCGGGCCGGACTATAGTTTTAAAAAAAATATATGAACAAATTCCTATGCACACTCCACATATCTTATTTTGAAGTAAAAAAATAAAATAGGAACACATACGATATTTAAAATGAAGAACAAATAAAGTTAAATCAACAAACTTACCAGTATTTCAATGGGAACTATAGGCCGGCCTGCTTTTGGCTAATGAGATGGTCAATGTCCGGTTCCATATTTGTCACTGCTAGTCGTAACAAGTGATGCAAGTGTGCATCAGTTAGTCTAGATTTGGTTGGAGATTTCAGATGTTTCATTCTGGAAAAAGTCTGTTC
>CAUYRH010043232.1:0-12877 GCA_963574655.1 Perodicticus potto | reverse complement strand
TCCGCCTCCCAAGTAGCTGGGACTACAGGCGCCTGCCACAACGCCCGGCCATTTTTTGGTTGCAGCCACCATTGTTGTTTGGCAGGCCCAGGCTGGATTCGAACCCGCCACCTCAGGTGTACGTGGCTGGCGCCTTAGCCTCTTGAGCCACAGGCGCCGAGCCAGAAAAAGAGAAATTAAATGCTGGCAAAGACACTGAGAAACTGCAACCTTTGTACAGACATTACAGAAACAATATAGTGATTCCTCCAAAAATTAAAGACAGAATTTTTTTTTTTTTTTGAGACAGAGTCTCACTATGTCACCCTCAGTAGAGTGCGGTGCCGTCACAGCTCACAGCAACCTCAAACTCTTGGACTTAAGCAATTCTTTTGCCTTAGCCTTCCAAGTAGCTGGGACTACAGGCACCCACCACAATGCCCAGCTACTTTTTTATTGTAGTTGTACTTTTTTGTTTTTAGCAGGCTCAGGCCAGGCTTGAACCCGCAAGCCTCAGGTATATGTGGCCAGTGCCCTAACCATTGAACTATAGGCACCGAGCTATGGTGGAGTTTCTTATTATCTAGCAATTCTAATTCTGGGTACATATTCAAGAAATTGGAAATGGAATCTCAGACATTGGTACACTCATGTTCACAGCAGCATTGTCACAAATGCCAAAACGTAGGATCAACTCCAAATGTCCACTGAAGGATGAATGGAAAAGCAAAGTATGGTATACACATTCAGTGGATTAGTCTGCCTTAAAAAGGGAATTCTGATACATGCTACACATGAATGAGCTTTGAAGACTAAGTAAATAAACCAAGTAAAATAAGCCAGTAACAAAAACAAATACTGTATGATTCCACTCATACGAAGAACTAAATAAGAAAAGTCAAAAATCACAGGGACTGAAACTAGAATAGTGGCTGCCAGGAGCTGAGGGAGGGGAAATAGGGAGGTATTTTTCAGTGGATGTAGACTTTCAGTTTTGCAAGATGAAAAAAGGTCTGTGACAGATGGCCATAATGGTTACACAACAAAGTGAATATATTTAATACCAAAGGACTGTTCACTAAAAACTGATAAATCTTATTTTATATATATTTTACCACAATTCAAAACCAAATTTTTTTCTAAAAAAGGTAAGACTATGTGTTTATGATTTAATAATAAATAAATAAGGCAAGATATGCCAAGAATGAAAGTAAAAATTTTTTAAGATTATCATGAAAAATCCTATTTTAAAAATCCAACAGAGTAAGTTGGTTTTAATAATAATGTCTTAACATGAATGTTCAAAAGTTAAGAGAGATAAGGGCTATTGACATTTAAACCATTTAGCATTTAAACATTGTAATTCTTTCAATTTCTATATAGTCAGGATTTAGCTACACAATCTGAAATGACACTAAGGGACTCAAGTATTCTAATATTGTATTGTATCAGAAAGGTGCTTTTTACGTATTCATTCTGTCATCCCTGCATTAGTTTAACTATAGGATAAAAATGATATAATTTTCTAGCTATCTGGCTCAGCGCCTGTGGCTCAACAGGCTAAGGCGCCAACCACGTACACCTGAGCTGGCAGGTTCGAATCCAGCCTGGGCCTGCCAAACGATGGCTGCAACCAAAAAATGGCCGGCGTTGTGGCAGGCGCCTGTAGTCCCAGCTACTTGGGAGGCGGAGGCAGGAGACTCACTTGAGCCCAGGAATTGGTGGTTGCTGTGAGCTGTGATGCCATAGCACTCTATCCAGGTTGACAGCTTGAGGCTCTGTCTCAAAAAAAAAAAAAAAAAAAAAAATTTTCTAGCTATCAGCAGACATCTGCTAAATGTAGTATATACATGACATATTTCTGCTTGAAGGTACGCCGCTAAGAGCAACACCAGTTGCTCACCCTTCAAACCATGTCTAATATTAAGACCTGACCTGGGTTATTAAGACTAAACAAAGACATACCATCTGCAGATTGACATCAGCCATAAACACTCATTTTGATTTTGGGGGGTTTTTGGGGTTTTTTGGGTTTTTTTAGAGACAGAATCTCACTTATCACCAAGGTAGAGTGCCATAGAATCACAGCTCACAGCAACCTCTAGCTCTTGGGCTCAGGTGCTTCTCTTGCCTCAGTCTCCCGAGTAGCTGGGACTACAGGCACCCACCAGAACGTCCAGCTATTTTTTTGTTGCAGTTTGGCCAAGGCCAGGTTCAAACCTGCCACCCTCAGCGGGTTGGGGCCAACACCCTACCCGCTGAGCCACAGTTGCCACCCATTTTCTGGTTTTTTGTTTTTGTTTTTTTCTGGGGGGGGACAGAGTCTCAAGCTATTGGCCTGGTTAGAGTGCCACGAGTCACAACTCACAGCAACCTCAACTTCTTGGGCTTAAGTGATTCTCTGGCCTCAGCCTCCCAAGTAGCTGGGACTACAGGTGCCCATCACAACACACGGCTATTTTTTTTGTTTTTGCTTCTTTTTTTTTGGTTGTAGTTGTCATTGTTGTTTGGCGGACCTGGGCTGGATTCACACCCACCAGCTCTGGTATATGTGGTTGGCGCCCAGCCACTTAAGCTATAGGTGCAGAGCCAAATACCCATTTTCTAAAATTACTCCTACAGGCTGGGAGTGGTGGCTCATGCCTATAATCCTAGCATTCTGGGAAATTGAGGCAGATGGATTGCTTGCAGGAGTTGGGAGACCAGCCTGAACAAGAGTGAGACCCCATCTCTACAAAAAATATAGAAAAACCAGTCGGATACAGTGAATGGTGCGTGCCTATATGTCCTATTTACTTGGGAGGCTCAGGCCAAGAGTTTGAGATTACTATGTGCTATAACACCATGGCACTCTACCCAGGGTGACAGAGTAAGACTCTGATTCCCCATCAAACAAAAAAAATAAAAAGATTATTCCCATAATCACAACTGTATCAATCAGGTGAAGTAGCACACAACTTAAATCCACCACTGGTTACTAGATAATGCCACTACAAGGCCCTCGGTGGCCTAAATTCTTACTGAGTCAATAAAATATGTACAGGCTGGGCACAGTGCCTGCAATCCTAGCACTCTAGGAGGTCAAGGCAGGTGGACTGCCTGAGCTCACGGGTTCAAGACCAGCCTGATCAAGAGCAAGACCCTGTCTCTAAAAATACCCAGGCATTGTGGCAGGTACCTACAGTCCCAGCTACTTGGGAGGCTGAGGCAAGAAAACTGCTTGAGTACAAGAGTATGAGGCTTTAGTGAGCTATGACGCCATAGCACTCTACCGAGGACAACAAAGTGAGACTCTGTCTCAAAAAAAAAAAAAGCCTCAGCGTCTATAGCACAGTGGTTACAGCGTCAGCCATATACACCGAGGGTGATAGGTACAAACCCACCATGGGCCAGCTAAACAACTGCAACAAAAAAACAGCCAGGCGTTTTGGCGGGAGCCTGCAGTCCTAGCTACCTGGGAAGCTGAGGCAAGAGAATTGCTTAAACCCAAGAGTTTGAGGTTGCTGTGAGCTGTAACACCACAGCACTCCACCAAGGGCGACACCTTAAGACTGTGTCTTGCAAAAAAAAAAAAAAAATTAACAGGTACATTATTTAAGGTTTTCCTCATTGGTCTATTTTGTCAATGTGACAGAAGAAATAGCAACATCTGCTAGCTCACCATCATTAAATTAGTTAACACGTGAAGTACACAAGCAGAAAGCTGCAGGCAACAAACTTAAATCAGGCCACAAATTCTGTTGTTATTGTACTGGACTACTTGAAGAATGTGCCATAATCTTTGTCCTCACGGTACTACTAATGTAAAAGTTATACAGGGCCAGGTGCAGTCGCTCACATCTGTAACCCGAGCACGCTGGGAAGCCAAGGCAGTAGAATCACTTGAGTTCAAGGGTCCAAGTCCAGCCTGAGTACCAGTGAGATTCTCTAACAACAACAAAAACAGAAAAATAGTAGGCAGACATCTGCTGTTCCAGTTACTCGGAAGCAGAGGCAGGAGGATCATGAGCCCTGAGTTTGTGTCTACAGTGAGCTACGATGATGCCACTGCACTCTAGTCCAGGTAGCAGAACAAGACTGTCTCTCAATTACAAAAAAACACAAACTGAGAGACATACCTCAGAGATCTTGCAGATTTGGTTCTGGACCACCATAATAAAGCAAACACTGTAATAAAGCCAAGTTACAATTTTTGTGATTTTCTACTGCATATAAAAGCTGCATTTACACTGTAAGTCAGTCACAAACACCATATATTCTATGATTTCATTTATATTAAATCACCAGATAAGCAAATTCACAGATATAGAAAGCAGATTAGTGAATGCCAAGACTTGGGAGAGGGAAAAGGGGAGTAACTACTAATAGTAAAAACCACCCAACTGTAAACTTTAAGTAGATGAGTTTTATAGCATGTAGAATATCTCTCACTAAAAGCATAAAAAATATATAAGGTGAACTGAACTGAGAGAGTAATATTCCCAAATACACCACATTCACAGTTTATACTGAATCTACTTAACACTTACTTGTAAGCCCCACAATAATGCTGCTAAGTATGTATACACCAAAAAAGTTCAAATCTTTAAAATGCAAGGTCTTGACTGCAAGATGAACAGAATGACCCAGTTGAGGTTGCTCCAGGGAGAATAAAGAGGCAATTACAATTACCCATATATATTACACCCAAATTCGTGTGTTGTGAGAGGTATTACCATAGTTTCATTTTAACAGTTAATATTTACACTGTGCTACTACCTTAGTACCAGAACCTATTCTAAGAGCTCCACGATTATTCTTTTTCAAGCTTATAAAGAAACAAAGGAGAAAATACATTAAATACCTTGCTCAAAACCACAGAACTCATGTTGGTGTAATGAAAATTCAGTACTAGAAAATTTGATATCAGAGCTTATACTCTTAAGCTTCCTTGATAAAACAAAAAGCTGATAAATAAAAGATATTCAATTTGAACCTGATTATCCTTCTCTTCCTACATGATTCATGTGCCACCCAATTCGATTTATCATAGCCAGTTAATAAGCGTCGTAGTTCACAGCAATACAGTTAATATATTAAAATTAAGGCATGAGAACCTATCATTCATAACAAAATATCCATATTCTACTTACCTTCTGCATTACTGACTGCTGGCTCAGGAGTGATTCTCCCATCATTAATATTGGAGCGCTCCTCATCAACATACATCAGATGGTCATCTTCTCTATTTTCTGGCCAGTGTGGAACCTCGCTTGTGTCTCTCGAGCAGCTGCATACATCTTCATTCTTACTGAAGTATCTCTGTAGCCATGCTGGCACAATATTCTTAACTGATTCCGTCACCCTGCTAAGAATGCCCTATTGGGGGAAAAAATAGGACAGTTTTTAAAATTTATTTTTTTAAATAAGTAATTATTTACAGAAAGCCAGCTAAGCAAAATAACTGTTCCCAACAAAGTTTGTCAAAATTCAGTTATAGGCCTACCACGTTGGGAGGTCAAGGCAGGTAGAATCTCTTGAGCTCAGGCGTTTCAGACAACCCTGAGCAAGAGCAAGACCCCATCTCTATTTAAAAAATTAAAAAACAAACAAACAAACAGAGAAGGCAGCGCCTGTGGTTCACTGGGTAGGACGCCAGTCCCCACGTACCGAGGGTGGCGGATTCAAACCCAGCTCCAGCCAAACTGCAACAAAAAAATAGCCAGGCATCATGGCAGGCACCTATAGTCCCAGCTACTGGGGAGGCTGAGGAAAGAGAATCGCCTAAGCCCAGGAGTTGGAGGTTGCTATGAGTTGTGTGATGCCACGGCACTCTACTGAAGGCGATAAAAGTGAGACTCTAGTCTCTACCAAAAAAAAAAAAAAAAAAAAAAAACAGAGAAACTAGCCAAGTGTTGGGGCACCTGTAGTCGCAGCTACTTGGGAGGCTCAGGAAATTGAATCTCCTGAGCCCAAGAGTTTGAGGTTGCTATAAGCTATAACCCCACAGCATTCTAGCCTGGGGTAACACAGTAAGACTCCATCTCAAAAATAGGTAGGTAGGTAGGTAAGTAGGTAGGTAGATAGATACTAATAGTAGTTATTGTAGTTTGGTTATGTGTTAGGCATGTTTTTAAGCAATTTAGACATATTCAAGCTCTAAGCAATTTGTAAATATTATTCAATTTAATCCAACTTTATGAAGTTGGTATTGATACTCCCACTCTTAAGGATGAAGAGAGTTAATGAAGTTAAGTAACTTATCCAAGGTAAAAACACCACTATCTAGAATAGAGTAAAAGCATGAGAGAGCTAGGCACAGTGGCTCATATCTATAATCCTAGCACTGAGAGGCTGAGGCAGGCCTAACACTTGAGCTCACGAGTTCAAAACGAGCCTGAGCAAGAGCGAAACCCCCATCTCTAAAAGTTGCTATGAGCTACAACACCACAGCAGTCTACCAAGGGGAGACAAAGTGAGACTCTGTCTCAAAAAAAATAAAAAAAGAGAATACGAAAAAGGTTAAAAAAAAAGCATGGGCTTTGGGATTGCTAAGACCTAGGGTAAAATTTGAGTACTTCTCTGTACTTTGATTTATTGGATGTAAAAATAATACTATGTTCCAGCATTACTTTTAGGAATTATAATGAAAATCAAATAATGTGAAAGAACGTCGCAATTTATAAGGCACAACAAAACAAACACTGATAACTTTATTAGTAACGAGGAAAAAAGCCAGCAAAAACAAACTGCAGTGAGGTAATCCACTTAAAGCAACGTTTTCTTTCATTAAAGCAGCATTAGCAGGGTTTCAGAAAAAGTCAAAGAAGGGAAAAAACAACTTAGCAGGTACAAAAAGCTAAAGTCAAAGCAGAATGTATAAATCTACCTTGAAAGGAAACCCAAGACTAAGAGAACCTAAAAATAAATCTTATTAACAGAAAACATGGAAGACATCTGATATAGGCATTTGAAAAGCAATTTCCTTATTGTTTGAAAAGATGTGGTGACAACTGGGAAATATATATTTTTCCATATATTCTCCAAACAAATTTTCAACTTATCTATAAGGTAGGTTCTCTATCAAATATATGAAGCCAACAGTTTTAGAATACTCACTGCTGAAAAATATAAATTCACTTTTCCCCTTTTCTATGCTAATGTTACAAAGTATTAGATATTTAAGAAAAGAAGATTTCAAGTTTTTTTTGTATTTTTTTATTTCAGAATATCAGAAGGTACATGTTTTATTTACATAAGATTTAATATTTATAAAAACACATAATACTAGTTATTCCCTTTCTATATTTCAAAAAACTTAAAAGTGCTTTCAAGATATAGTTTAAGACAGGCTTTAGAATAAAAAGACACACTTGATGTAGGTTATAGGCTAGCTAAAGAACTACAGCAAGAATTTAATGTAGGGCAGGGCGCAGTGGCTCATGCCTATAATTCCCACATTCTGGGAGGCCCAGCTGGTGGATTGCCTGAGCTCACGGGTTCAAGACCAGCCTGTGCAAGAGCAAGACCCTCATCACTAAAAATAGCCAAGCATTATGGCAGGCACCTCTAGTCCCAGCTACTTGGGAGGCTGAGGCAAGAAAATTGCTTAAGCCCAAGAGTTTGAGGCTGCTGTGAGCTGTGACACCATGGCACTGGTGCTCTACCAAGGGCAACAAAGTGAGATTCTGTCTCAAACAAAAACAAACAAAAAAAAAAAATTTAACATAGACAGAAAAAGTTTGTTGTCAATTTCCCCTAAGGTGTTTAACTACTGAAAGTATCAGAGAATTTTGTGATTCCCTACCCATCTAAGGCAAGTAGAGAACAGCTTAAAACTGATACCACAGGTGGCGCCTGTAGCTCTGTGAGTAGGACGCCAGCTCCATACACCGAAGGTGGTGGGTTCAAACCTGGCTCCGGCCAAACTGCAACAAAAAATAACCAGGAGTTGAGGGGGGCACCTGTAGTCCCAGCTACTGGGGAGACTGAAGCAAGAGAATTGCCTAAGACCAACAGCTGGAGGTTGCTGTAAGCTGTGACGCCACAGCACTCTACCGAGGGCGACAAAGTGAGACTCTTGTCTCTTAAAAAAAAAAAGAAAAACTGGGCGGCGCCTGTGGTTCAGCAAGTAGGGCACAGGTCCCATATACCGAAGGTGGCGGGTTCAAACCCGGCCTCGGCCAAACTGCAAAAAACAAAAAACTAGCCAAGCGTTGTGGCGGGCGCCTGTAGTACCAGCTACTTGGGAGGCTGAGGCAAGAGAATCACTTAAGCCCAGGAGTTGGAGGTTGCTGTGAGCTGTGTGACGTCACAGCACTCTACTGAGGGCGATAAAGTGAGACTCTGTCTCTACAAAAAAAAAACTGATACCACACGCTTGGCGCCCATAGCACAGTGGTTATGGCACCAGCCACATACACCAAAGCTGGTGGGTTCGAACCTGGTCTGGGCCAGCTAAACAACAATGACAACTGCAACAAAAAATAGCCAGGAGGAATTCTGGGAAGATGGCCAACTAGTAGCAATCCTCAGCAGAATCTCTTGAGCAAAGGAAGAAAAACTGGACCAAAAACGGGGAGCTGAGCCAAGAAAGTTCGGCAGGCTGTAACTCCAAGGAAGAGCCTTCAAGAAACCAAATTACAGGTACAAAGCCTATTGACTAGAGGACAGGTGACCCCTCCCCCAAGCAGGGGGCCTGACACAGGCTATCTGCAAACAAGCAGGGAACAAAAGACCTCTCATTTTACCTTGCTGAAGAGAGCCGCTAAACTCCAGGTATCTTTCTCCAGGGAAGTCCCACCACCCCGCCAGGCATAAAATTGAACAGATATTATCCCCCACAAGTCCAAACTCCCAGTTCACCCTTTCCCCCTTGCATGGTGGTCTGAAGTTCTGCCCCCTGCAGAGCACAGAGTGCTTGGTCTTGTCCTGACATAGTGTGGACGGCCAACCATCAGGATGGAAATCTGTGACTAACGGGGAAGAAAGAAGGTATAGGAAGAAAGGGACACTTGGCAGGAGGAGCAATCCCCTGGTTATGACTATGCCTGGCCAGTGGTAGTGTTGACCCTCGGTTCGGGCTGTGTGGCAGGATGGGGTGCAGAGCCCCCAGCTCTGACAGCACCCACAGCGGGAGAGTGGTTGCCCCATGTGAGTTTGGCGGACAGGGCTGGTCCCCAGCTCCTGCTAGGCCTGCAAGCAGAGGCTTGATAGGCATGGACTGTGACCTGAGAGCAAGGGCATGATCCCGATTCCAATAGAACCCTCGAACAGTTGCTTACTGGGTGTGAACCAAGACCTGAGGGGTAGGGCGTGGTCCACTGTCTCCAGTGGGGCTGGTGAGCAGAGGCTTAACAGGTGAGGACTGAGACCTATGGGCTAAGTGTGGCGCCCTGACTCTAACATAGCCTACGAAAAGAGGCCTAGGCCTGCCAGGCAGTGAACTGAGACTGGCAGGCGGGGGCATGGACCCCTGACTACAACTGGTCTGGCAAGCAGAGGCTAGCTGTGTGTGGACTGAGACCGGAGGGCGGGGCCGGTGACCTGACTCCAACAGAGCCTGCGAAGAGGCTTGTCAGGGAGTGGACTGAGACTGGCAGGCAGGGGCATGGTCCCCTGACCCCAACTGATCTGGCAAGCAGAAGCTAGTTAGATATGGACTGAGACTGGTGGGTGGGGGTCACGCTCCAGCTGGGCCTGTGAGCAGAGAAGCAAACAAGAGTGTGGACTGAGTCTGGCGGGCAGGAGTTGTAGGATCACTCCAATTTCTGGCTCTAACTGTGCTGTTGGAGACCCTTGAATCCCTCTCAATTGGGCAGGGCTTGCACTGCCTGAGACAATGTGGTTGGAACCTATGTCTGGGGTCCATTCCGGAACATTCTGATGCTGACCTTCGAGTTCTATATCGGAAAACAACTGAAGGTTAGGGGCTGGGCGCCATAACTGTTTGTATCTCTTCACAGTCGAGATTTAAATCTAATACTGTGGTTTCTTAGGATAGGGTAGAGGTTAGCTGATATCAAACAGAGCTAGTTTGCACTGTCTCACCAAGTAGGTCCTCAAAGTCTCTGGCTAAAACTCTGAAAGAGGCTTTTGTAAGGTTGCAGGAGACAAGCCACAATTACAAAGCCTAGCGCTTTGGTAAAGTGGTATCTCTACTACCTGGGAACCCCAATTCAATCTCGCCTTACCAGTTCTAATAACCAAACAGTGGAAAATAAACATGGTGCAGACCCAACAGAAGAACTCTGGCAACATGAATAACCAGAGTAGATCAAACCCCCCCCCCAAGAATGACAAAGGAGATATAACTGAAGATGCCATGCATAGACAAATGGCAGCAATGTCAGAAATCAAAGTCAGAATATGGATTGCAAATAAAATAAATAGAATGGAAGAAAAGATACAAATTGAATTCCAAAGAGTAGTTCTAAAGTTGTCTCAAGAAATCAATGAATTCAAAGCCCAAGTCACCAACGACATGGATATAATGAGAAAAGAGATAGCAGAGCTCAAGGAAACGAAAGTTAGTTGAGGAGCTCCAAAACACAGTAGAATCCCTCAGTAATAGAGTTGACCAGGTAGAAGAAAGGATCTCTGAAACTGAAGGCAAAGCTTTTGAAGGTTCCCAAACACTCAGGCAGACAAATGGAGAGCAAAAACTGATCATTCCCTGAGAGAGTTGTGGGATCACTCCAAAAGATCAAACATTTGTCTTATAGGAATTCCCGAATGAGAAGAGGATGGTCCTGAAGGTATAGATGCTCTACTCCAAGAGATTTTGGAGGAGAATTTCCCAAGCATTGCAAGAGATACAGAACTTCAGATAGATGACAGTTTCAGAACCCCAGCAAGACTCAATCCAAATAAAGCATCTCCTAGACACATTGTGATTAACTTTGTCAAAGTTAAGACAAAGGAGAAAATTCTGCAAGCAGACAGACATACACCTACAAAGGGAGAAGTATAAGAAAGACTGCAGATCTCTCAGCTAAAATGTTTCAAGCCAGAAGAAGATGGTCATCGACCTTCAGTCTCCTAAAACAAAACAACTTCCAGCCCAGGATCCCGAATCCAGCTAAACTGAGTTTCATTTGTGATGGAGAAATCAAATACTTTAATGACATAGACATGTTGAAGAAATTTGCCATAACTAAACCAGCTCTCCAGAATATTCTCAAACCTATCCTTCACAATGACCAGTGCAATGCTCTACCTCCGAAGTAAACTAACCCAGAAATTTTTGAACAAAACCCAACTTCCACACAGGTGAAAGGATTAAAAATGTCCACCAGACATCCAAAAATCATGACACCCAAAATACAACCAGACTTATCAATTCTCTCAATTAATGTGAATGGTTTAAATGGTCCTCTAAAGAGGCACAGGCTGGCTGACTGGATACATAAACTCAGACCAGATATCTTCTGTATACAAGAATTTCACCTTACCTTAAAGGATAAAAATATACTCAGGGTGAAGGGATGGACTTATAGAATACAGGAAAATGGAAACCAGAAAAAAGCAGGGGTTGCAATTTTAGTAGCAGATACAATTGGCTTTATCAACAAAGATAAGGAAGGTCACTACATATTTGTCAAGGGAAACACCCAACATGAAGAGATTTCAAGAATTAACATTTATGCACCCTACCACAATGCTCCTCAATTCATAAAGCAGATCCTAATGGATATGTACAACTTGGTATTTTCCTGCACTATAATAGTTGGAGATTTTAACACCCCTTTGACAGTTTTGGATAGATCCTCCAAGAAGAAACAGAAATATTAGACTTAAACCTGACCCCAGAACAAATGGACTTTACAGACCTCTACAAAACATTTCACACTAAGAAAACTGAATATATATTCTTCTCATCAGCCCACGGGTCATCCTCCAAAATAGATCATATCCTAGGACACCAGTCTAACCTCAGCAAATTTAAAAGTGTAGAAATTATTCCTTGTATCTTCTCAGGCCACCATGGAATAAAAAGGTTGAACTCAACAGCAATGGGAATCTTCAGACTCAAACAAAGTCATGGCAGCTAAATAAATCATCTTAAGCTGAATGATAGCTGGGTCAAAGACAAGATCAAGAAAGAAATCAGTAAGTTTTTGGAATGACAACAAAAACACAAATTATCAAAACCTGTGAGAAACTGCAAAGACAGTCCTAAGAGGGAAATTTATAGCAATGGAAACCTTCATTAAGAAAACAGAAAAAGAGGAAGCCAACAACTTAATGGATCATCTCAAGCAACTGGAAAAGGAAGAACAGTTCAACCCCAGACCCAGCAGAAGAAAATAAATAACCAAAATTAGGGCAGAATTAAATGAAATTGAAAAAAAAAAAAAAAAGAATCATTCAGAAGATCAACGAAACAAAAGTTGGCTTTTTGAAAAGATTAACAAAATTGACAAACCTTTGGCCAACCTAACCAGAACAGAAAAGTAAAATCCCTAATATCATCTATCAGAAACGATAAAGGAGAAATAACAACAGACACTTTAGAAATTCAAAAAATCCTCAATGATTACTACAAAAATCTCTATTCCCAGAAATAAGAAAATCTCAAGGAAATGGACCAATACCTGGAAGCACACCACCTTCCTAGACTCAACCAGAAAGAATCTGAAACCTTGGGCTCGGCACCTGTGGCTCAACGGCCTAAGGTGCTAGCCCACGTACACCTGAGCTGGCGGGTTCGAATCCAGCCCAGGGCCCACCAAACAACAATGACGACTGCAACCAAAAAATGGCCGGGCATTGTGGTGGGCGCCTGTAGTACCAGCTACTTGGGAGGCAGAGGCAAGAGACTCGCTTGAGCCCAGGAATTGGAGGTTGCTGTGAGCTGTGATGCTACAGCACTCTATCCAGGGTGATAGCTTGAGGCTCTGTCTCAAAAAAAAAAAAA
>CAUYRH010043231.1:0-22350 GCA_963574655.1 Perodicticus potto | reverse complement strand
CAAAAACTCAGGCCAGATATCTGCTGCATACAGGAATCTCATCTTACCTTAAAGGATAAATAGACTCAGGATGAAGGGATGGACATATGTAATCCAGGCAAATGGAAATCAGAAAAAAGCAGGGGTGGCAATTTTATTTGCAGATAAACTAGGCTTTAAACCAACAATAGTAAGGAAAGACAAGGATGGTCATTTCATATTTGTTAAGGGAAACACTCAACATGAAGAGATGTCAATTATTAACATTTTACATGCCCAACCAGAATGCTCCTCAGTTTATAAGGGAGACCCTAACAGACATGAGCAATTTAATATCTTCCAGCACCATAATAGTTGGAGATTTTGGTGTTTCTTGTTTTTTGTTTTTAAGAGACAGAGTCTCACTTTGTCACCCTCAGTAGAGTGCCATGGTGTCACAGTTCACAGCAACCTTCAGTTCTTGAGCTTAAGCAATTCTCTTGCCTCAGCCTCCCACGTAGTTGGGACTACAGGTGACTGCCACAATGCTTGGCTATTTTTTGTTGCAGTTGGGCTAGGGCCGGGTTTGAACCACCACTCTTGGTATATGGGGCTGGCGCCCTGCTCACCGAGCCACAGGCATCTCAATAGTTGGAGATTGTAATACCCCTTTGGCAGTGTTGAATAGATCCTCCAATAAGAAACTAAGCAAAGAAATTTTAGACTTAAACTTCTCCACACAACAATTGAATTTAATAGACATCTACAGACATTACATCCTAACAAAACTGAATACATATTCTTCTCATCAGCCCAAGGAACATCCTTCAAAATTGATCACATCTTAGGTCACAATTATAACCTCAGCAAACTTAAAAATATAAAAATTATCCCTTGTATTTTCTCAGATCATGACGCAATAAAAGTTGAACTTACCAATAACAGGTATCTGTATACTCATACAAAGACATGGAAACTAAATGACCTTTTGCTGAATGATAGCTGGGTCATAAATGAGATTAAGAAGGAAACTGCCAAATTTTTGGAACAAAACAATAATGAAGAAACAAACTGTCTGAACCTGTGGGATACTGCAAAGGCAGTCCTAAGAGGGAAATTTATAGTGCTGCAAGCCTTCCTCAAAAGAACAGAAAGAGAGGAAGTCAATAACTTAATGGGACATCTTAAGCAACTGGAAAAGGAAGAACATTCCAACCCCAAACCCAGCATAAAAAAAGAAATAACTAAAATTAGAGCAGAATTAATTGAAATAAAAAACAAAAGATTATTCAAAAGATCAATGAATCCAAAATTTAGTTCTTTGAAAAATAAACCTTTGGCCAATCTAACCAAAAACAGAAAATTAAAGCCCCTAATATCATCAATCAGAAATGACAAAGGCAAAATAACAACAGACACCTAGGAAATTCAAAAAATCCTAATGAATACTACAAAAACTTTATTCTCAGAAAAATGAAAATCTGAAAGAAATTGACCAATACTTGGAAGCACACCAACTTCCTAGACTTAATCAGAAAGAATTGGAAATGCTGAACACACCTATATCAAGTACTGAAATAGAATCAACTATACGAAATCTCCCAAAAAAGAAGAGTCCGAGACAGATGGCTTCATATCAGAATTCTACCAAACCTTTAAAGATGAACTAGTACCTATATTACTTAACCTTTTCCAAAACAGAAAAAGGAATACTTCCCAACACATTCTATGAAGCAAATATCACCCTGATCCTCAAACCAGGAAAAGACCCAACAAGAAAAGAAAACTATAGACCAATATCTTTAATGAACATAGATGAAAAAATATTCAATAAGTTCCTAGCAAACAGAATCCAGCAACACATCAAACGAATTATACACCATGACCAAGTGGATTTCATCCCAGGGTCTCAAGGTTGGTTCAATATACATAAATCTATAAATATAATACATCACATAAAAAAATTAAAAAACAAAGTATGAATCTCTCAATAGATGCAGAAAAAGCTTTTGACAATATCCATCACCCTTTCATGATCAGAATACTTAAGAAAATAGGTATAGAAAGGACTTTTCTTAAACTGATAGAGGCTCTCTACAGCAAAACAGCCAATATTGTATTGAATGGAGTAAAATTGAAAACATTTCCACTCAAATCAGGAACCAGGCAAAGTTGCCCATTGTCTCCACTGCTTTTTAACATTGTAATGGAAGTCTTAGCCATCACAATCAGGCAAGAGAAGGCGATTGAGGGCATAAAAATAAGGTGAGAAGAGATCAAACTTTCACTCTTCACAGGCAATATGATTTTATACCTGGAAAACCCCAGGGACTCAACCACAAAACTCTTAGAAGTAATCAAGGAATACAGCAGCATCTCAGGATACAAAATCCACAGAGAACTCAAACTTATTAATAAGAAAAGAACAAGTAATCCCATTTCATTGTGGGCAAGGGACTTGAACAGAATCTTCTCTGAAGAAGATAGGCGCATGGCCTACAGACACATGAAAAATGCTAATCATCTTTAATCATCAGAGAAATCAAAACCACTTTGAGATATCATCTAACTCCAGTAAGAGTGGCTCACATGACAAAATCCCAATGTAGAAAAGGGAACAAGTCTGCACTGCTGGTGGGAGTAAAAGATAATATGTCCATTTTGGAAAGAAGTATGGAGAATACTCAAGGATCTAAAAGTAGACCTACTGTTTGACACTGCGATTCCTCTAATACGGGGGTCCTCAAACTACGGCCCGTGGGCCACATGCCGCCCACCGAGGAAGTTTATCCAGCCCGCCAGGTGTTTTTGCTGCCTGTCCTGTTTAGCAGCGGACTCCTCCCCGCCCGCAAAATCTGTTAGCAGAAAAACCATTGGTTGCATTCCCAAACAAAACATGTGTGGATTCACTGGAAAAGTTGCAGAAGGAGTTCCAATTTAGATTTAAAGAGCTTCATGTCCATGAATAGGACATACAGCTTTACCATAATCCATTTTCTATTGACTTTGAAAATGTGGAGGTCAGTCCCTGATGTCCCCACCACGGCCTCCGGCACCACCTCCAGCTGGCGTCTCCTGCAGGCGGGAGGGAGCCAGGCGCTGCAGGGTGTGGCAGGGGCGGCCGAGTGCTCTTGCGGCTCCAGCTTTCCGGCTTCTCCATGGGGCTGGCTTGCGGCACCAGATGCTCTAAGAACGTTTCCACTGTTGTTTGAAGGACACACGCAGTGGGATTCAGAATTTCCTGGAGAATTGCCTTTGTGAGAAGCTGGAAGTATTTGTATAAATTCCGTTTCTTAGTTTTTCAAAGAAACATCAAGAAACCATGAACAACATTAGTAATGAAGAGTTTGACTGCCACTTGCTTGATGAAGGTTTTACTGCCAAGGACATTCTGGATCAAAAAATCAATGAAGTGGCTCAGTGCCTGTGGCTCAACAGGCTAAGGCGCCAGCCACATACACCTGAGCTGGCAGGTTCGAATCCAGCCCGGCCCGCCAAACAACAATGATGGCTGCAACCAAAAAAAAAAAAATGGCCGGGCGTTGTGGTGGGTGCCTGTAGTCCCAGCTACTTGGGAGGTGGAGGCAGGAGACTCGCTTGAGCCCAGGAATTGGAGGTTGCTGTGAACTGTGATGCCACAGCACTCTATCCAGGGTGACAGCTTGAGGCTCTGTCTCAAAAAAAAAAAAAAAAGAAAAAGAAATGCAAATTAAACCCACTTCAAAATGTTATTTTTTGCCTCTACACTTAGTGAAGAGATGCTGAAATGCAGATACGCAATGCCAACAAGGATGTTCTCATGCAGCTCTGATGCAACCTTTTTAGGAAGAACCCAGGATTCAATCCTTTTGCTTGTTCCCAAAATGGGCATGGGGGCCCTGGGAGGCTGGGAGTGGGAGTAGGAAGGAGTAGAGTGGACAACAGGTGGTTGCCCCAGAGGAAGAATAATGAAACAGACTACAGGCCCAGCTCCTGTGGATGGCCTCTCTTCTACTTCCTTCTAGTCAAACACAGTTGATCTGTCAGAAAAATGCAAGGGAGATGGTGTGATGGACCCAGTTATGTAACTGGCATTATTTTGTGAGAGAGAAGCAAGAGGCCAGGAAAGGAGCAGGGGAAGGAGCAGGACCAGGAACCTTTCATAAGAACAAGGAGAAGGCCGGGTGTGCGGGCTCACGCCTGTAATCCTAGCACTGTGGGAGGCCGAGGCAGGTGGGTTGCTTGAGCTTAGGAGTTTGAGACCAGCCTGAGGAAGGGCGAGACCCCATCTCTAAAAAAATAGCTGGGTGTTGTGGCAGATGCCTGTAGTCTCAGCTACTCTGCTTGAGGCAAGAGAATCTGCCTCTTGCTCAGCTGAGGCAAGAGGATCTTGCAAGCCCAAGAATTTGAGGTTGTTGTGAGCTACGACACCATGGCACTCTAGCCAGGGAGACAAGGTGTGACTTTGTCTCAAAAAAAAGAAAAAGAAAAAAGAACAAAGAGAAAGCAAAGCCTTTTGTGATCCCTGCTCTGAGCACACTGTGCAGGTGCCAGGCAGATCTTCTCTGCCAACCTGGGAGGAGAAGCACAGCGTGGCACTTGTGAGCCCAGGAGCAGCCAGGAACCTAGCTGTTCATGTTGACTGATAGAGAGGTCCTGAGACTGAGCAGGCTGGGCATACGAACGGATGGTTCTGAATCCAGGACAGGACAGGAAGTGAGCTGCAAGTGACAGCCAGCAAGCAGCAGGAGCGACACCTTGACTGCTGCCAAGTATCAAGTCCCAAGCACTCACAGGTCTTCACCCCAGCAAAGCTCATTCCCCTAAATGTGAATTATTTCTTAATTTAGAATCAATGTGAGAACAAGGCACAAAAACATGGGGTCTGCAAAAAAACAGCCATCATTGTTTCCTGCTGAATCTATCCTGGCTTTCTGCTCTTCGGAGAGTCCAGCTCCAGCCAGTCAAGAAACAAAAGGAGCATTTCCTACTATACCCAGCTGTTTCTGGGCTGGTCACTCTTTGCCCATCCCGTCCCATCCCCTATTCTCCTCCAACTGACTCTTGCTGTTTTCTTAAACTATACCTAAAAAACACCAGCTTTGATCGGGTAAAATGTTAACTTCAGACTCAGTAACCTCCAGGGGAGAGACCTGCAGGTAAACCCTCCAGAGGGGATACTTGGACTTCAGGCAGAACTCACATGCTCAGAACATTCGCTGATGGAACGTTCTACAGAGGCCCTGAAACCTAGCCCTGTATACTTCTTTTGCATCGTAGTCCATATTCAACTGCCAAAATGGTTAATCTTCCTGAAAGTCTAAACCCTACTACCACCACCACCAGCCTACTACCCCTCTTTTCTACAAATTCCTGAGCAAGATAGCCATGTGGTTGAAGGAGGAAAGGATTGGCTCCAGAGGAACAAGTCTGCCAAGCTGCCAAGCACATGAGTAGTGCTTGAAAATCAGTGAGGAGTGGCCCTTGGAAGAGACAGCGTTTAAGGTTCTTCTCATGTCAGGGCCTGGGCAGGGGTCAGAGTCTGTGGAATGTCGGGGCCTGGGGGATGCCATGCTGTGTTTGGGGATACGAAACTAACCATTATGATGCAACGTAAGAGACAGAGATGTTAAGTTCATTATAGGTAGGGCCAAATAGCCAACTGCCCACATCTGAGCTGGGGAGTGGCAACAGTTCTCATGTGAACTTCAGGTTACTATGAAAAAGTACAATATGATGTGGCTGCTGTATGGAAAAAATGGAACATTCTTGTTTAAGAACACCACATTCAACCACAATAATGGAAGTATCAGGTACAGGTCTCAGGGAGTAGTAATCTTATGTTCTAAACTGCTCAGACAACATTTGGAATATTGTTTCACATATGCTTGTTTTAGGGGACTGAATGATGATAAACTAGGAATTGTCCTAGAAAGGGTTGGTTTGAGAACAAAGAAAGGGTAAAAGGAACTACAAAGAAGTTCTGGACAACTTCTGGGCAAAGATGACTAAAGGAAAATGTAGAATGACAGAATGTCACAGATTTGAGGGCTCCTGATTCAGTGGACCTCTGGTATCACACAGATAAGCATTAGGGACCTTGAGACTCACAGGCCATACATAACATCATGGGTTTTTAGAACTGGAAAGAACTTTACATGAAGTCTGATCTACTCCCCTTTTAGGGATGAAAAAACTGAGATAAGAAATTGTAAGTGTGTGATGTAGGCAGAAGACCAGATGTAGCACAACCAAGACTGAGTCAGTCCCTTGCCTTTTTTTTTTTTTTTTTTTTTTTGAGACAGAGCCTCAAGCTGTCACCCTGGATAGAGTGCTGTGGCATCACAGCTTACAGCAACCTCCAATTCCTGGACTCAAGCGATTCTCCTGCCTCCGCCTCCCAAGTAGCTGGGACTATAAGCACCCGCCACAATGCCCGGCCATTTTTTGGTTGCAGCTGTCACTGTTGTTTGGTGGGTCCAGGCTGGATTCGAACTTGCCAGCCCAGGTGTACGTGGCTGGTGCCTTAGTCCATTGAGCCACAGGCACTGAGCCTTCTTTTTTTTTTTTTTGAGACAGAGCCTCAAGCTGTCACCCTGGATAGAGTGCTGTGACATCACAGCTCATAGCAACCTCCAACTCTTGGGCTCAAGCGATTCTCCTGCCTCCACCTCCCAAATAGCTGGGACTATAGGCACCCACCACAAAGCCCAGCTATTTTTTGGTTGCAGCCGTCATTGTTGTTTGGCGGGCCCAGGCTGGATTCAAATCTGCTGGCTCAGATGTATGTGGCTGGTGCCTTAGCCGTTTGAGCCACAGGCGCTGAGCCAGTCCCTTGATTTTTATTCTAAATCTCTTCCACCATAAGAGCACTGTCTTAGGTTTTTTTTGGGGGGGGGGGAGGGTTCTTTTCTTTTCTTTTTGAGGCAGAGTCTCACTCTGTTGCCCTAGCAAGAGTGCTGTGGCATCATTGTAGTTCACTGCAACCTAGGCTCAAATGATCCTCCTGTCTCAGCCTCCCAAATAGCTGGGACTATACCTGCCACCATGCCTGGCTATTTTTTCTATTTTTAGCAGAGATGGGGTCTCATTGTTGCTCAGGCTGATCCCAAACTCTTTAGCTCCAGGGATCGTCACGACTGCACCTCTCAGAATGGTAGGATTACGGGTGAGTCACTGTGCCCAGCCAAGAGCACTGTCTTGTAACATTCAGAGGCACCAGGAGTAGCTCCGCCCTGATTCAAAGGGCAACACAAGAATCAGTGGTGAAATGTAACTACATTTCACAATAGAAAGGGGATCTGAGGGTATAGAAGGGTGTATAGTTCTGTTTTGGTCTAAGAGCTTCCCAATAACCAATCTAGCCAGGCCTGGCATCAGGGGCCCCCAGGAGGCAGCAAGACCCTCATTCCCAGGAGATCTTCAGAAAGAGGAAGGGATTCTGCTGAGAGGCAGGACATTGGTCTCTACTAACAGTAAAATTCCATGATTCCCACTTAGAGAAGGAGGCTTTCCAGCACCCCACCCCCCAGTCACAAGGTTGGGGGAAGGCTAAAGGCACAAGTAGAGACAGGGTCAATGCTGAGGCTGCTGAGCTAGAACAGCAGCACCGGGTGGTGGGAACAAGCCTCAGTTCCCTGTGGCCACTTCTCCTCCAAATTTAAAGGGCTCCCGAGGCCTCCCTCAAGGAGAGAAATATCCTGAAGTCGGAACTGTAGTACAGATGACCATTGTTTTCCTGCTCAAGAATTCAGCAAGGGTGTTAATGACACTAAAGCAGGCAAGATTCTAGCTGGGCATAATGAAGATCTCCTTGTCCAGCAGAGTAATAAACACTGTAACTAACTGCAGGGAGAAGTTCAGAGGCTCTGTCACTTCCCCAAGGGCACACACAGCTTTCTGGCCTGCAGGCTCAGAAGCCCAGCTGTCACCAGGCTGGGAACGCGACCAGATGGCCTTCCAGGTCTCAGGTCTGGCATTCCTAGACCTGCCTAAGAATCTTCCCAGCAGCACCAGTGTCCCCAGGGTCCAAGGGAAACTACTGGCCATGCTTTCACCTTGGGCTCTGTAGTCTTTCTCCCCAGTTCAATTTTAATGTTCCATATAAGCAGCTACTCCCACCAAGGGACATCTCCTTGGCCACCAAACCCAAATGGCTTACTGGCTTCTCTCCAAGGTAAAAAGAGAGTTTCACTCCTAAGCCTCTTCCTCTATTCAGACAGACTAATTCACCGTGTATACTGGAAAGTCCCTTTTAAGCCCCAGCCAAAAGTCTTTCTTTTTTCTTGGAGCCCAGATAAGCTGGGAAGAGAGTTCACTGTTTTGCAAGTTTCAGAGGTGAAAGTCACTGTCATTAAAAAAAAAAAAATTGGCATAAAGTCTAGAAATGATTCACACTGAGAAGTCTGGCTGGTTGATTGCGAATTCATTCACAGCTTAATAAATCATTTGCTTGGGGGGTGAGGGAGGGAGCGGGAGGCAAGAGACTGCAAAGAGCAGAGAGAACAAACAGGGCAGGAGCCCGGGGACCTGCATTCTTCTGGGGCATTGACGGTGTTAGCTGGTGGCTCTAGCTTTTATTGAAAGAGGATGTACGTGGGGCTGAGTAAAAGAGTTTGGCTGGAAATTCAAAGAAACCTTGGCACAATCCCACCATACAGTCTCAGACAGGACAGCAAGCCCCCCCCCCATCGCCCTCCCCCATTGCTAAGGCTTCCAAGGTAAATATCTCAATTTTTTAAAGGGCTGGCGGGTGAACGGGGAGGGGAAGGCAGTTTGTAGCAGGACCAGGAAAATGGAAATTGCTTCTATTTGCAATGTACAGGCTGAAAAGGTCCCAGGCTGCCCACCCCGTCACCCCCAACTCTCCACCCCACCTTTGAAGCCACTGACCTTTGCCAAGAAGGTGGCGTTCCTGATGGCGCCCACCATCTCTCCCCCCCTAGGGTGCACCTTGGCCACGTGCATCCACATGCGCTCCCAGGTGTGGCTATCGATGGGGAAGCCGCTCTTGTTAACGTGAAACAGCACCCCGCCGTCTTTGTCCTCCTCCTCCGAGCCCCCGCTGGTGGCGAGGCTCACGGGCCGCGCGTGGCTGCTCCGGGACCGGGTGCCTTTGGCGCCTTTGGGGTGGGGGCAGCGGTGAGTGTCTGCAGCGGAGCCGGTCATGGTGGGGCCGGGCCGCGGAGCGCGGGGGCGGCGGCGGCGGCGGGGGGCGTGTGCGCGCGGGCGCGGCGCGGGGATCAGCGCCCCGCGGGGGTGGCCTTCTCCATGCCTCACGCTGCCGCAGGACGCACGAAGGGAGAGCGGCGGCGGGAGCCCGCGGAGGCGGCCGTACTCCCGGCTAAGGGCCGCGCCTGAAATCAGTGGAGACACAGCGGACCCGAGTGAGGGGCCCCCGAAGTGTTTCCACGCCACCTCCCGCTGACCCAGAGCGCCGACAGGACCCCTAGGAATGGAATGCCTAGATTACCTAGAAAGACAGCTCGAAATTTGCCACAAAGCTTCACCAAACCTAAACACCGGGGGCGTAGGGGATGCGTAGGGGACAGTGAAGGGAGAAGAAAGCCAGCTCGTGTAGCGTGAAGGAACAGGAGGTTCCCACACACGCATTCCTTGGTCTCCAGATGTAGCAGAGCGAGGAGCTGAGCCCAGTAACGCGTCGGCACGTGAGCGAATGCCCAGAGCTGGCGCCAGGGCGCTGCAGCAGCCTCGGCTTGCAAAGGCGGCCGGGTTTCTCCCCGGCCCCCGGCGGGGCTGTGGTGGGCAGAACTCCACCGCCCCCTTTTCCCGAGTCCAGCCAGGCACCGGGAGGGATGGCTGCACGCGGGGCGCAGGAAGCGCGCACGGCAGCTCGGGGGACCTACCCCGGGACAGTCGGCTTCATTGCTGCAGAACCTGTCCGGGCTGCGGGGGCGGCGAGGACGGCGGCGGCGGCTGCTGCTGCTGCTGTTGCTGCTGCTGGGCCTGGGGCTGGGGCTGCAGGGGTTGCTGCTGCCGTCGCCTCATTCCATGTCCCATTCTCGAATGTTATTCTGTGACATATAACCGAGTCACCCGGGCAGCCGCCGATGTTCCGAATGCGTCCATTGGCCACCGCAACAAAGAGGGGCGGGTCCCGGGCTTGGGACTCTACAACCCGGAGCTCCGCGACGTTCTGATTGGCTTCGGGGGTTCCCTGGCGGGAGGGGATACAATTAGGGGGAGCTGGGCGGCCTCTCGAAATCCGATCGCTGTAGTGTCCTGGGAACCCCGCGGGACTGGAGCGTTTGTCCATGGGACTTAAGATCGAGTTTCCCCAGAGATCATGGCCCTGCGAGGGTTTGCAACTGTGGGAAGCAGACGAGAAGCAAAGCCACCCTAGAAATGCCCTAGAGAGTGCTGGACAGCCACCTGCCCTACCGGGATGATGTGTGGTCAGGCGTGGACTGCTCACACGTATCGCGCAGTCAAACGTTACGTTACAAAATTCCCAAAACTGACAAATGGGCACAGCCTCGGGTCTTCTGGTATTAGTCGTGTTTTCAACCCAAGCTGACATGCAACAGTGAAACCAGGAGGTCAGCCGTGCCTTGACGGTTTGCCACAGGTAGACAGGGCTGGGGTGGAGAGATGCTGCAAATCCGTGGTGAAGTGGCTGGCCCTGCCACACACTACTGAAACATCTTTTTCTGAATTTTTTTCTTTTTTTTGAGACAGAGTCTTGCTCTGTCACATCAGTACAACCTCAAATTCCTGGGTTCCATCTGACCTCCTGCCTCAGCCTCTCTAGCCACCAGGACCACAGGCACTTGCCGCAATGCCCAGCTATTTCTATTTTTAGTAGAGACGGGGTCTGGCTCTTGCTCAGGTTGGTCTCAAACTTTTGAGCTCAACACATCCTCCAGCCTCAGCCTCCCAGAGTGCTAGGATTACAGGTGTGAACCACCAAGACTAGGCTATGGCTTTTTTTTTTTTTTTTTAAAAGAAAGAGATGGGCAGCGCCTGTGGCTCAGTGGGTAGAGCACCGGCCCCATATACCGAGGGTGGCGGGTTCAAACCCAGCCTCGGCCAAACTGCAACCAAAAAGTAGCCAGGCGTTGTGGCGGGTGCCTGTAGTCTCAGCTACTCTGGAGGCTGAGCCAAGAGAATGGCCTAAGCCCAGGAGTTGGAGGTTGCTGTGAGCTGTGTGATGCCACGGCACTCTACAGAGGGCAATAAAGTGAGACTCTGTCTCTACAAAAAAAAGAAAGAAAGGAAGAGAAGAGCACAATGGGGTGGGGAAAAGTACCAGATTGCTGACCCGTGGACTGGCTCTATATCCAGGCTTGTCACTTGACTGAGCTGAGTGACTGTGGATCAGTCACATCTCAGCTTTGGGCCTTATCTTCTCTTTCTGACTAAAGTAGAGCAGATCTCTACTCTCCAAAGTCTCTTCTGGTTCCAAGGTTCTGTGATTCCCTAACCTCCTCTCTCATGGACACTTAGAATCCTGGCCATAATGTCCTTCCTCTTTAAACTCCAGGCCAGTGTGCTGGCTTTGAGAAGGTGAAGCAGTTATTATAGAAATGGCAAGTGAACCTCAAATTAAGAACCATCATCAAAGAGCCACTGATGGCAGATCAGTTTCTGGAGGCTTAACCCTACCAGTTGCCTATAATGGAACTGGAACTTGTCATACACAGAGAGAGAGGGGTGAGGGGACCAACAGAGGTCCCTAAGATATAGCTGAGAGCCAGGACTTGGGTGAGGAGACCTGGATTCTGGACCTGGCCTGGACTCCTCCCTGAGAGCCCATGCCTAGGACTTTATAGATTCGATAAAGAGAATAATAGCTTAGGCCTATATAGACAAAGGAAATGGCCCATTTGGGGAAATTATCTGAATATTCAAGTGCAACAAGCACACCTGAAAATAATCAAGAAATTGAAAGACAATTACTCCTCTCCATATAATTGCTTTGGTTTTTGTTTCCTGATTAAAAGAAAGCATGCCTCAGCAGCTGATCTATTTTCTTATCTCAAACATTTTGCTTCCCCTCTTTTTGCATTCATTTCTCAAATACGTCCCTGTCTCCACATTTCCCTGGAGTTTCAAGTCCAGGAGACTAGAATTTCAGGATGAAGACCTTCATGCAGAGGATGAGAATTTGACCTGACAGTCCCTCAGGAGAAAACTGAGCTCTCAAAGCTCAAGTGAACAGACCAGTTGGTGAACATTGAAGACTATCTGCCAAGGGTCACCTTCCCTGGAATCACTTCCCACTGTCCCCACTTAGGCCAGATCCGGACACCTACAATCACCCTGTTAAACCAGGGCCTGGGGTCTTCCTCTAATTGAATACAAATCCTAGTGACCAGAGAGGGTTATCAGTTCATCTTCCTGCTTCCCAAAGCCTCAGGACTCCCTGACAGATGAGGCAAAAAGCTTATGTTGTTCTTCCACAATCTTCCTTTCCTTTCCTTTCCTTTCCTTTCCTTTCCTTTCCTTTCCTTTCCTTTCCTTTCCTTTCCTTTCCTTCCTTTTTTCTTTCTTTCTTTCACTCCATTGCCCCAGGCTAGAGTACCATGGCCTCAACCTAGCTTGCAGCAATGTCAGACTCCTAGGCTCAAGCAATCCTGCCTCAGCTTCCTGAGTAGCTGGGACTACAGGCACCTACCACAACACCTTGCTAATTTTTCTATTTTTAGTAGAAACAGGGTTTTGCTCTTGCTCAAGCTGGTCTTGAATTCTTGCACTTTGGCCTTCCAGAGTGCTAGAATTACAGGTGTGACCCACCACACCACACCACCTCTGCAATATTTAATTGCCTGTTCTTTCCCCCAGAGGTGGGATACGGTGGAGAGCCAAGTGACATAACATATGAAGACAGTTGGGAAATTTGGCTACTTCTCCAAAGAGGTGGTAGGGCAGTTTCTGAAGTGAACTGTGCTACCTTAGTTAAGGCACTGAGAGGGGAGAAAGGTCTTTTTCCTCTTCTTTTTTCAGAGTTCCTCTGCATTTGACAGTTGCACTAGGTTGCGTGAACCAGCCAACTTTGTTCCTTCATTTCCTGTATATTGGGTGTTTCATGATCCTCCAGTGAACCCAAGCCAGATAGATTATGGGTTTCATAAGTTTTGGTAGTGAATAAGTGATGCAGCCATATATATACAGAGTGAGACAAAGCTAATTTCCAATTTGAACAATGACACACTGTGACTGGATGCTAAACCTCCAAGAGCATGGTCACTTCCATTCATTGGCATCACTGACTGGTATAGCAGGGAAGTGTAGTGGGAAAATCCAGAATGAGAAGAACTGGGTTCAAGTAACATCTCCTTACTCAAGTGCTGGCTTCTGGAGTCATGAAAATAAGACAAAAATCCTATGTGATGGATCATCTTCCTAGCTCCACCCCTTACTATGGTGCAATGTTGTGTAAGTTACTCAACAACAATGAGCCTTGGCTCGGCACCTGTAGCTGTAAGGTTAGGGGGCCAGCCACATACACAGGAGCTGGCGGGTTCGAATCCAGCCTGGGCCTGCCAAACAACCATGACAACTACAACCAAAACATAGCTGGGCATTGTGGCGGGTGCCTGTAGTCCCAGATACTTGGGAGGCTGAGGCAAGAGAATCACTTAAGCCCAGGAGTTTGAGGTTGCTATGAGCTCTGACGCCACAGCACTCTACTGAGGGCAACATAGTGAGACTCTGTCTCAAAAAAAAAAAAAAGCCTTGGGTGGTGCCTGTGGCTCAAAGGAGTAGGGCGCCGGCCCCATATGCCGGAGGTGGTGGGTTCATATCCAGCCCCTGCCAAAAACTGCAAAAAAAAAAAAGCCTTATTTTCCTCACAAAAAATATATGATATAAGAGGGATATTTTAGGCCTCAGAGAGGTAAGGTATGTGAAAACACACGCTAAGTGCCTGCTGCATATTAGTTGAGCCTTAATCTAAATCTGAGACAGTGACACAAACAGATTTGGAGACATCTGTTCTCAGCACATCTCATTGCCTGAGAGTCAAGACTGAGAAATTACTGCAGTTGCAGGGGAAGAGACAACATTTAAAACAAGCCATGAGTGTATGGAGGGGAAAAGAAAAACCTAACGGGGAGCAGGTGTAGGCATTGGCATGCAGGGACTGAAAGACTTTCTGCCTCTATTGGCAGCACAGAGGAAGACCACCTAGTTACAGGTTGAATTGTAGGCCCCCTGCCCCAAGTTTGGATGTTGACGTTCTAACTTCCGGTAAGTACCTCAGAATGTGATCTTATCTGAAAATAGGGTCAGTACAAATACAATTAGTTAAGGTAAGATCATATGGAAGTAGGTTGAGTCTCTAATCTAATATGACAGATATCCTTGTAAAAAGGAGAAATTTGGATGCTGAGACAGACCATGTGTGCAGGGAGAACTCGGTGTGAAGATTGGATTTACGCTGCCATAAGCCAAAAAACTAGCAGAAGCCAGGAGAGAAGCCTGGAACAGATCCTTCGCTGGCATCTTCAGAGGGAACATGGCTCTCCTGATGCCTGGAGATCTCAGACTTCCAGCCTCCAGAAACATGAGATAAGAGACTTTTATTTAAGCCACTCAGTTTGTGACACTTTGCTATAGCAGCCTTAGCAAGCTCATACACACACTGCCTGGGGCTAAGAGGGTTCAAACCATACATTCAGGGCCTTTGATCAGCCTGCTAAGGGAAGTTGCACTGTGCTGAATCAATGAATTGACTTTTTAACTAAATTTCACCACTAATATTCTTTTTTTTTTTTTTTTTGGCCGGGGCAGGATTTGAACCTGCCACCTCCAGTATATGAGGCTGTAGCTCCTTTGAGCTACAGGCGCTACCCCGCCACTAATATTCTTTGTTTTTTATTTATTTATTTATTTTTTTTAACCACTAATATTCTTTAAATCATGAAATTCATCAATCCTGGTGTTGTTTTAAAACTTCAGAAGATGGCTGAGCATGGAGGCTTGCGTCTGTAATCCCAGCACTCTGGAAACCCCAGGAGGGAAGATTGCTTGAAGCCAGGAGTTTCAGACCAGCTTGAGGAAGAATTAGACCCACGTCTGTACAAAAAAACAAAATAGAAAAACTATCTAGGCATGCACCTGTTGATCCAGCTTCTCGGGAGCTTGAATCAGAAAGATGACTTGAACACAGGCGTTTGAAGTTATAGTGAGCTAGGATGATGTCAGTGCAAACTAGTCTGGGAAACAAAGCAAGACTTGAGACTGTCTCATAAATAAATAAATAAATAAATAAATAACATTTTTAAAAATATAGAAAAATAGAATAGTTTCTTCAGATCTCACTTCCCCCAGAGGATATTTTCCATTTATCCCATGGTAGCATCTGAACTACATGAACTGTCACCATTTCCTACACTGTTTTGTATCATTTCTAATTGGTTTGGGTCCAGGTCTTGTCATATAAATAGCAAAACAAAATGTAATATTTATTGAGTGTTTAATTTGTGCTAAATACAATCTAAGCACTTCATATGCATTATGTTATTTAATGTTCAAAATAAATCTATGCTCGGCAGCACCTGTGGCTCAGTGAGTAGGGCGCCAGCCCCATATACCAAAGGTGGCGGGTTCAAACCCAGCCCTGACCAAACTGCAACAAAAAATAGCCAGGTGGTGTGGCTCCAAGCTACTTGGGAGGCTGAGGCAAGAGAATCGCCTAAGCCCAAGAGCTGGAGGTTGCTGTGAGCTGTGATACCACAGCTCTCTACCAAGGGAGATAAAGTGAAACTCTGTCTCTACTAAATAAATAAATAAATTTATGCTGTAAGTTTTTTTTTTTTTTTGCAGTTTTTGGCCGGGCCTGGTTTCGACCCCGCCACCCTCGGTATATGGGGCCGGTACCCTACTCTTTTGAGCCACAGGCGCTGCCCCATGCTGTAAGTTTTAAATTAAGACTGAGAAAGATGAAATAACTTACCCAAGGTCCAGCTAGCAAAAGGAAACCACAAAAGTAAGTTGTCCATTTTAGCTTCAGCTCTGAATAGGAAAAAGCACAATAATAAAAGGTTCAAGGTTTCTCCAGGAATTTGTGACTATTATACATTATCTATCCTTGCATTAAACTTACACTACCCAAAGAATTCAGAAAAACCCACTTTGTAAAGTAAAGCTTAAATTGGTGCCAGGTTGATAATATCTTTATGGGCTGGGAAGCAGCAAATGTATATCCTCTCTGGAGAGCTTATACCCTCAACCGAGGCCTACCAGGAATCCCAAAGGGCTCAGGCAACATAAACCCAGGTGTAAAAATTATCAAGTCACAAAAAAGAAAGACAACCAAGAGTCAGCATAAATAATTAGAATTAAATCTCTAAGGACTTTGGTTACTGAAATTAGGTATGGAATATACAATGTTTTTGTTTAAATTGCTTACAGAAATTAAAGATGGAATTAAAAACACAGCAATGGCTTGGCTCCCATAGCACAGTGGTTATGGTGCCAGCCACATACACTAAGGGTTCAAACCCAGCCTGGGATAGCTAAACAACAATGACAACTGCAACAAAAAATAGCCAGACACTGTGGCAGGTGCCTGTAGACCCAGCTACTTGGGAGGCTGAGGCAAAGACAACTGCTTAAGTCCAAGAGTTTGAGGTTGCTGTGAGCTGTGATGCCACAGCACTCTACCAAGGGCAACACAGTGAGACTCTGTCTCAAAATAAAATAAAATAAAATAAAATAAAATAAAATAAAATAAAATAAAAACACAGCAATGAACAAGAGAATATTAAACTTGACCAGATTTGAAAAAGAACCAACTAGAACTAACGTAAAAAAGATGATCATTGAAATTAAAAGTTTATTAGATGAGGTATGAGATAATGTGTAAGTTAGGGATGGCATAACAACAGCTGTACCAAACGGACCCCACAAGGCATTTCTGCTCACATTGGGCAGGTGAGCAAGTTAACAGGGCAGATTCCCTACACATAGGCATTCAGAGACTCAGACTGACAGAGGCTCTGCCATTTTTAGCACATGGCTTTTCAGATTTATTCCAGACATAAGAAGGGGTCTGCCATTTTTAGCACATGGCTTTTCAGATTTATTCCAGACATAAGAAGGGGGAAAAGAAGAGGGGTGCATGTTGGAAGTTTTTATTTTTGGTTCATTTGTTTATTTGTTTCTTTGTTTGTTTGTCTGTTGCTCAGGCTACAGTGCTAAGGGCATCAGTCAGCCTAGCTCATAGCAACCTCGAACTCTTGGGTTCAAGCAATCCTTCTGCCTCAGCCTCCCAAAAAGCTGGGACTACAGGCTCCCACCACCACTTCTGACTAATTATTGTATTTTAAGAAGAAACAGGGTCTCACTCTTGCTCAGACTGCTCTGGAACTCCTGAGTTCAATGAATCCTTCTACCTTGGCTCCCAAAGTTGGAGGTTTTTTTCATAGGCCAGGCCTGGTAGTGGTGTAGATTGCTTCTGCTCACAGTTCAGTTGACTAGAATCCAACCATGTGACACTACACGGAGTATACAATGGTGGAGCAGGACAGTATAGTGTCAATTCAAAAAGAAAAGTCCCAGCAGGTGTGGTGACTCACACCTGCAATCCAAGCATTCTGGAAGGCTGAAGTGGGTGGATTGCTTGAGTTCAGGAGTTCCAGAATAGCCTAAGCGAGAGCCAGACCTGTTCTCTACTAAAAATAGAAAAAGTAGCTGGCATTGTGGTGGGCGTCTGTAGTCCCAGCTACTAAGGAGGCTGAGACTAGAGGTTCGCTTGAGCCTAAGAGTTTGAGGTTGCTGTGAGCTATGTGCCACAGCACTCTACCCAGGGTGACAAAGTCGGGCTCTGTCTCCAAAAAAAAAAGAAGAAGAAGAAGAAGAAGAAAAGTCCCTTCCATGTATAAAAGATACAAATAGAGAAATATAGCCACCATTGAAATATTGACTATGAAACCCTGAGGGGCAGGCATTGTAAAGTCTGCCCTGAGCCTAATTAGATGCTGGTTCTGCTCTGAAAGGATTCTTGATCCTTTGTTATCCATGGCCCCTCACTGCTCTTAGGGAAGTTCTTCCTTGCTATTCCCTCTATGGACACATCTGAAGAGGGTGTAAATTTTGTATTCTGCAGCTAATCCTTGCAGGGCTGGAGAAGTTACTCAGTTACTTGGAAGGCTGACACAGTAGGATTGCTTGATCCCAGGAGTTTGAGGTTGTAGTGAGCTATGGTGACGCCACTGCACTCTAGCCTGGGCAACAGAGCAAGAAACTCTGTCTCAAAAAAAAGAAAAAAGGGGATGGCACCTGTGGCTCATTGAGTAGGGCGCCGGCCCCATATACCGAAGGTGGCAGGTTCAAACCCGGCCTCGGCCGAACTGCAAAACAGAAAAATAGCCGGGCGTTGTGGCGGGCGCCTATAGTCCCAGCCTCTCTTGCTGAGGCAAGAGAATCTGCTAAGCCCAGTAGTTGGAGGTTGCTGTGAGCTGTGTGATGCCACAGCGCTCTACCGAGGGCCTCATGAGGTGAGACTCTGTCTACAAAAAAAAAGGAAGAAAGACTAATGAGCTAAATAAATTTCTAACAAGACCAATAAGAAAAGAGAGGAATGACTTAAAAAATAATAGAAAGTAATGGAGTCAGAGGAGAAACCATAGACATAACAACTTTAAAAGATAATAGAATACCAGGAAAACCTTATGCCGATGATTTTGAAAACAGACAAAATCAACAATTTATACAGTAGAACTCTATACATTGACCACCCAAGGGACTGTAACAAACGGGTCAACATACGGGGGTGGTCACATAAGGAACCAGGCCTCCTGTACTGACACATACATATGGTGCGTGTCTGGACTATGAACATTAGGTCTGCTGAAGGAGGTGGTCAATGCAGGGGGGTGCTCAACTGTGGAGGTTTTACTGCATTTCTAATGAAATATATGATCACAACTGACTTGAGAAAAAATAGAAAACCTTAGTATCCCTGTAACTGTTAAACTTTGCCTTCCAAGAAATCTCCTGACCTAAAGAGTTTTAAATGACTTATATCGAATATCAAAGAAACTCATTCTATAGAAATCTTTAAGAAAATAGAAAAGAGGAACCATTCTCTCATTAATTGTATTAAATTGGTAAAATCTTGGTTTTCAAAATAAGATAAGGAAATATGAGATAGGAAAATTACTGGTGCCTTGGTGCCCGTAGCCCCGTGGTTAGGGGGTGGGCCACATAAACCAAGGCAGGCGGGTTCGAATCTGGCCCCGGCCTGCTAAACAACAAAGACAATTGCAACAACAACAACAACAAAAAACCCAGCTGGGTGTTGTGGCAGACGCCTGTAGTCCCAGCTACTTGAGAAGTTGAGGCAAGACAATTGTGTAAGCCTGAGAGTTTGAGGTTGCTGTGAGCTGTGATGCCATGGCACTCTACCAAGGGCTACATAGTGAGATCCTGTCTTAAAAAAAAAAAAAAAAGAAAGAAAGAAAATTACTGGTAATCTCACTTTTGAACATAAATAAAAGTATCCTCAAATCGATGAAATGTATAAAAGCAATGCATAAAAGCTATCATGCATTATAACCAGGTTGAAACTGGACACCTACCTCTCACTATATAGAAAAATTGGTTCCACATGAGTTTGTCAGTCTTAGCATCATCTCTATGAAACTTAAGGTGTCATGCCATAGAAAATAGACAATAGCTCCCAGGAAGTATTCTTGGCTAAAGAAATTGAACCTGACTAATTAGGTGCCTGGATCTAAAGAACAATTTTTAGGAATTAAAAGGGACAGAATAACAAGTGACACGCAACAAGGAAGCAATCAGTCAAATCCAGAATATGAGAAAAATGATACACTTTCTCTAAAATGACCAATTAATGGCAATGGCAAGAAAAGATAAGGGTAGGATAGAATGGAGAAAGAACCAAATAGAATTTAAGAGACTTAATATATATAGCAACCAAATACAACGTACAAACCTTGCTCTGATTCTATTTCAAATAGACAGCTATGCAAAAATAATAAAACAATACTCTGTTCAAGAGTATTAAAGGAATTTGAGCATGAACTTGGCATTATATAATATTACAAAATCACGGGGATTTTTTTCTTAGGTTTGATAGTGACATGGTGGTGATATACATTTCTTATTAGCGATGCATAATGAAGTTTTCATGGTTGTAATGAATCAAGGTGTGAAATTTTCTTTACAATGCTGCAGTAAAAAAAGTTGAAAATTTTCATAAATATTGAAACTGAAAGATATGTACAGAGTCAAAAAGCGATTTTCTCAACTTTTATGAATGTTGAAATTTTCCATACAAAACAAAGACAATAGACTATTAATAGCCTGTTAGTAGACATATCAGACACATCTGATATTGTAATAGAGTATCCCTGTAACTGTGAATAGAGTATCCCCTATTAATGTCTTCACATTCCCTAGACCTTGCCTTTCTCTTAACCACATGGCTACCTCCATGGCCCCCTGGGACTCCCTGGTCACTTTTTTAAGTGCTAGGCTCTCTCTCTTAGTTGCTGCTGCATGCCTAGGCTGGCCCACCACTTGTCTGGAGTCTCTGATCTTCCCCACTTCTGGACTCAGATGAAATGTCACGCGGCAGGATGTAAGGTCTGGCTTCAGAGTAGCCACTAAAGGGGCTAGATGATGCAACCTAGGGAATTAATTTCCTGTTGGGAGCATATGGTCAAAGGGAAATAGATGGGTGGAAGCTAAGCAGATCAATTCTTTCTTCCTCTGTCCTGTGTGCTACTCTGAGTTATGTTCTCTTTTCTTTTCTTTTTTTTTTTTTGTAGAGACAGAGTCTCACACTATCGCCCTTGGTAGAGTGCCGTGGCATCACACAGCTCACAGCAACCTCCAACTCCGGGGCTTAGGCGATTCTCTTGCCTCAGCCTCCCAAGTAGCTGGGACTACAGGCACCCAACACAATGCCCGGCTATTTTGAGTTATGTTTTCTAATACAGCCCGTCGGAGATGTCCTGCTGAGCCGAATGACCTACTGAGCACCCTGCCATGGCTTTGTGCAGCTGGTCATGAAGCATTTACCTGCATGATAACACAGCCCCTTGCATTACTTTTCATCATAGCCAACGTCATGTACATTGGTACTCATTCTTGCTGCCTTCCTAATCAGTATTTAATCGGATTCTGTTTTCTAGAAAGACTGAGTTGAGACAACTAACTTCACAAGTAGTTCCAGAAAGCAAATCCTCAAGATGAATTTAGGGGTTATATTGCCCACCTGTATGAAATCAATAACCACCCTTTTGCTGGGGATAAGATAGGGGGTAATAACACTAATAGGCAATAGCACCATGTGGAACTTTCACCTGGATTTAATTGGGGTGAATCGGTGGAAAGCAGGGTGGGAGATCAAGTAGCTGTGGCATACGGTTTGAAAACAATGATAATTATAAGGTTCTGGAGACCTTGGAAACAGAAAATGTTAGGCTCAGAGCCATCAAATACTGGCTTATGTGATGCTCTGAAAGCCAGAGAGTCTCTATGGCAATTTCAAAGGAGATCTTTGTTTCCTGCAATCATTGGGTAGAGTCTTAAAATCAAGCCCAAGATCTGATCACATGGTAGCAGAATGGCAAAGAAGACTAAATGCCATTTAGTCTGAATGCCTGGCTTTGGCAGGAGTCGGAGTCAGAGCCCTGATATGAAAGGGGGAGCCCTTAAACCTGGGATGAGGATATCTGGGTAGGTGAGCATCTTGACCCTTTAAATCCCAAAACTTCCCTGTTCCCCCAAACAAACATACAAACAAAGCCCTTCTCTGTGGCTTTTTCTCCTCAAGACCTACCCCGCCTACTGTCTCTGCCGATATCCCCAGTCAGGTTGTCACACAGCTCACACTGGGAAGAAAAGGCCCTGATCCGGAGGAGAAAGCTTATCTTCCAAAGATAAGCTTTTTGCCGAACTTGGCTAATTACACAACTTGGCAGGAACTGTGCAAGCGTGGGAGTGGATCATAAGGATGTTTTAGTGGAGGGGGGAAGGAGGTGAAGTAAAAAGCTCAAAAGAGAGAATTTGTTGACTTGGGGATATGTTTTGTGATGGATAATTTTAGGTGTCACCTTGACTAGGTTAAGGGTTACCCAGATAGCTGGAAAAGCATTGTTTCTGGGTATGTCTATGAGGGTGTTTCTGGAAGAGATTGGGCTCCCTTACTCAATGGACTGTGTAAGGAAGATCTACCCTCAACCAATGTGGGGAGATATCATTCAATTTGTTGAGGGCCTAGATAGGAAAAAAAGGAGGAAGGGTGAATTCTCTCTTTTTGTTTCTTTTTTGTATTTTTTTTTTAATTGTTGGGGATTCATTGAGGGTACAAGAAACCATGTTACACTAGTTGCATTTGTTGGGTAAAGTCCCTCTTACAATCGAGTTTTGCCCCCAAAAGGTGTGGCACACACCAAGGCCCCAAGACCCCACCCC
>CAUYRH010043230.1:0-25354 GCA_963574655.1 Perodicticus potto | reverse complement strand
CAGAGCCTCAAGCTGTCACCCTGGAGAGAGTGCTGTGGCATCACAGCTCACAGCAACCTCCAATTCCTGGGCTCAAGTGAGTCTCTTGCCTCCGCCTCCCAGGTAGCTGGGACCATAGGCGCCCGCCACAACGCCTGGCCATTTTTTGGTTGCAGCTGTCACTGTTGTTTGGCGGGTCCGGGCTGGTTTCAAACCCACCAGCTCAGGTGTACATGGCTGGCACCTTAGCCTGCTGAGCCACAGGCGCCGAGCCTAGTCAATGATTTTGATGCACAATTCAATGAATTTTTGCAATGTTTTCATCAGTTCTCATTACAGGCCACCCTGACTTCTCTTCATCAGTGACATTTTTTTCTCCCCTCAGAAAAACATTTAATACATTTGGACACGATTGTTTTCTTCATAACATGATCTCTATCAACTTGGTTAACATGTCCCTGATTTTACTTCCCCTCTTGCCAAGGTTAACAAGAAATTTAATGTTTGGTTGTTGTTCTAATTCAAGCTCTGACATTCTCAAGATGGCACACAAAAACACACAACAATAATGAGCATCACTCAGCAAGACACTGTTGTGTCTAGACACAAACACAGCTGTGAGACACTGATATGCCAAGGTGATGAGACCCTACCGAGTTGTTTGCACAGTGCTGCCAACATAAGTGCAAGTGCCAACACACTGCTTTGCTTAATTGTGAAAGTGTGGTTGGGTCAAAGTGCAAGTTTTTGAATTTAATTGTCAGACCTCCTTGAAGGCTCAGTAGTTTGGATGATAACCTTGAGTTTGGTTAATGAGTCCTCAGACTCTTATGTGCATCCTAAATCCCATGGTTGTTGTTAATGGTGCCGATCTCCGTTTTACTAGCTCTGGCGAATGTCTGCATTTTAATGAGATTTCCAGGAGGTTCAAGAGCAGGTGGCCAGGGGACAAAAGTGAGAATTATTTGATTAGTGCCTTTCACTCAAGTCCAGAAGGGTTCCAAAGCTGTGGTCAGTCATTCTGGTCACATGCAAGATTGAATTGGTCATTAGGAGCCAACAATGCTTTCATAATTAAGCAAATCAGTGTGTGGCATTTCGCTGCCAAGATCAGCAATCGCAGCACAAATTGTTGGTTTGTTCACCAGTATTCATGTGTTGAGGCTGTGCTAGTGTGTTTGGAAGGGGCAGCACTAAAGACAGAACCTGGTAGCCTGGTGGGGCTGAAGCAAGCTGCTCCCCAGAGTGTCCCACCCCACCATGGGCCAAGCTTCAGGAATCTCAGTATCTAGGTTTGGCTGGCTAGTGAACTCATTAAGTGAGACTGGGAAGTGAGTGGGGACAGACTGAGGACATGTGTCCACATCCCAGGTTGAAGTCTATTTCCTTTCTTCAGTTTTACTCGTGAAACAAGGATAGAGGACTGAATAAATTATACTCTTCATCAGCAAGAAGGCAAATGATCAGTCAGCACTTACTTAATTAGCTATGCTGAGAGCTTTCACAAAGAAATGTTGCATCATAAATCACCTGGTGGTAGGTGACTTTATCATCACATTCCATAGATGAAGAAAGGGAGATAAAGTTTGCATATGATCACACAGCTAGTAAGTGGTCATTAAGAGTTATGACCCTTGTTCCTTTGTCTTTAAATTCTGTGCTTTGTGCAATCAGAACTATATGGGGCAACATCTTGTACTTCCACTTGGTTTTCCCTTCCAGGAGGTTGCTATTCAGGAAAGCAGAGACTCTGTCATATGTGGAAGTGTAGAATCAGTTTTAGGAGGGGGTGGAGCACGATGGCTCAATAGAACCCCCCATGATTATCCCTCTGTGTGAACACCAAATTCAACAACTGGCCACATAAGCAAGCACCTTCAGAAGAACCAAATATCAGGAGAGCAAACTCTCTGGTCTTAACATTGTATGAAGGAAAGAGGCTCTGAAGAAGGCAAAAGAGACTGACTTGCTTTGCCTGAGACAAAGGACCAAGGGTCATAACTCTTTGCCATTCACCAATCCCCAGCAAGGCTCTGCCACCACACTTAGTGGAGAGAGTCTATGTGCCCAAGAGAGGGAGAGTGAAGTGATTGTGGGGTTTTGCAGTGACACTTAGGGCCTTCCTGGCACAAGAAAACAGCACAGGGCAGAACTCTTCTGGTATCCATGGAGAAAGTATTTATACCAGCCCTGCCAGAGGGAAATCTTTTATTCTGAAATTTGAGTTCTAGCTAGCATCACCATTGGCTAACAAAAGATGGCCTTGGGCCTGGACTAAATTTATAAGGCAATCAGACCACAAAGGCTGCAGTCCTTGGGCAATTCCTACAGCTCACTTGGGGTGCACATGACCCAGTGAGATACTAGCTATGGTAGCCAACCCTGTTTTACTCTTCCCTTGACTCCAGACAGTACAGGCAGGGAGAGTCTTCTTTCACTATGGGAAAGGAAAAGGAAGAGTTCAGAGGACTTTGTTTTGCAACTTGGATACCAGCTTAGCCACAGTAAAATAAAGTACCAAGCCAACTCCTGAAGCTTCCTGGACAATAGTTCTGAACCTACTCTGGGCCAGAAGGAAATATGTTACCCTGATGGAAAGGACCAAGTCCTGGCAGGATTCAACTCCTACTGACTAAGGAGCACTTGGACTTTTTTTTTTTTTTTAAACGATTTTTACACATACAAACATTTATTATATAAAACACCTTAATGGGTGTAAATACATTTCTAAAATTTTTGTTACGACATGACCAAACACAAGTTCAAAGAGCATCAGTGACTTGTCCCAAGTCACAGCCATGAGAAAAATAGATTGATTCACTTCAAGTAACAACTTGTGGCACTGGTGGATGCCATTGGATGGCCAATGGATGTGACACTGGAGTTGCCATTTCTGTGGCTGCTTATTCTGTTCTGTGATTCAGTGGCCAGAGACCCACTGCCTCAGGGGCCTCCAGAGCATCCTGGGCACACAAATCTCAGTCACAGTCCTCTGCCTCTGCATCACTTTGCCCCCCAGGCCCGTTTCTATGCACAATAGTAGCCGCTCTTCAACTATTTCCATATAACAGGCTCCCACCGCCCCCCCAGGGGCAGCTGCCCTGCTCTAACCACGTCTGCGTTTCTCCAGCCCCAACTTAAATATGCCTGTTACTGGCACCGTTCTGTATACAGTTACAATGGTGTGAAACTCGGAGACCTTCTCTTTTCTGCCAAACTGGACTTTCTGCAATACTTTTTAAAATAATAGCTAACTGACATACATTCACATACTATAATTGTTACACCTTTAAAGTAGACTATTTTATGGTTTTTGGTACATTTACAGAATTTAGCACATATTACAAGATTCTACTTGTTCAAACCTGAAAAGGAAATCTGTACAGACTGTTAGTGTTGTTCTCGTCTCTCCAAACTCCACTCCTCTAGCCCTAGGCAGCCACTAATTTACTTTCTGCCTCTATAAGTTTGAGTATTCTGGCCACTTCATACAAAAGAAATCCTGCAAAATGTGGCCTCCTGTGTCTGGTTTCTTTTATGCAACGAATGTCTGTAAGGTCAACCATGTTGAGCAAACATCAGAACTTCATTCATCCCTTATCATGGCCAAATAATTCTCTGTGCACGCCCTTGGCACACTTTGTTTCTCCTTTCAACTGCTGGTGGATAGTGGGCTGTTTACACTTTTTTAGCTTCATGGATATTGCTGTTATTTGATTTACATATCTTTTTATTAAATTTATATGGGTCATATACTTAGTAAAGAAATTGCTGGGTCACCAGTAACCCTGTATTCAACTTTGTGAGGAAAGGTGAGAGATTCCAACCAGATTTTTTTTTGAGTCATGAAGTCCCATCATAACAGGGAGCAGAACCCAGGGTGTTGGTGACAGTGAATACACCTGCCTGCTTCAGGCTTGAATTAAAACATTAACTTCAACCCAGTTTCTTAGGTGCCAGGCTCTACTAACCCTTGTCAAGTGGATCAGTCCATATCACTGGTTGATAACTTAGGTGCCTGGTCATCGTTCTTGTAATTTCTGAAAAGGGCTCTCTCCTTTATGTCTTTCCCATAGAGGTCATGTTTGCTAGCGATGTAGTTGAGAATGGCTCTCATCTGCACCAGCTTCATCCCATCAATCTCCACCATGGGCACTTGCTGGAACATCAAACTCCCATCCTCTCAGAGGCATTTAGTGCTTGTTCTTACCATTCCTTAACTTATCCAAATCTTCTGCCGATTGTAAAAATATCTTTTCAAACTCTACCCCAGCTGCAGCCAAGAGCCACCGGATGGACTCTATCCTGCCTCGTCCATCGTAGTAGTGAAGCTTGGGCTTCCCTGCCATGACAGCAGTCTCTAGTATCACTGATCTGTGGTCCATGGATTCATCCTTTGAATCCTCAAGACCAAGGACCTGCTGATTAAGTCCTGGCTGGATCTCTGCTCAGCTCCTGCCGGCCACCTCCTGATCAGCACTTGGACTTTGAATAAACATCAGAGGTAGCCAGGCAGCAGTCACCAAGGGCTTTGAGTGAGACTGGCTGACTTCAAGTGTGACCTGGCACTGGTGGCCACAAGGGCGTGTCCACATCACTCCTCCCCTAACACCAATATCCCAGCACAGAGCATGAGGGAAGGAAGTGAGAGACTTTGCTTGGTAGTTCAAGATCACCAATGTAGTATCACCAGGAATCTGCAAGAGTCACAGCATTACTGGGCTTGGGGTAGCCCCAGGGCTGCTATGGCTACAGTGACCAAGGACTTCGATTTCAACACTCAATTCTCTTTTAATGTCTAGAAAGTCTTCTCAAGAAGGATGGGTTCAAACAGGCTCAGACAGTAAAGATTAAAATGAATACCTCACAGTAGCTCATGCCTATAATACTAGCAATACAGAAGGCCGAGGCAGGAGGATTACTTGAGCTCAAGTGCTCAAGAGCAGCCTGAGCAAAGTGAGACCTGATCTCTAAAAAAAAATAATAATGATAATAAGTAAAATACTGAACTCTTCAATGCATAGACACTGATGAACATCCATAAGCATCAGAAACATCTGGGAAAATATGACCTCACCAAACAAAGTGAGATACCAGTGACCTATCCTGGAGTGTTGGAGATGTGTGACCTTTCAGACCAAGAATTCAAAATAACTGTCCTGAAGAAGTTTAGTGAATTTCCAAGACAACACAGAGAAGGAATTCAGAAGACTATCAGGGAAATGTAACACTGAGATCAAAATAACAACAACAACAACAATAATAACAAAAACAAGCAGAAATTCTGGAGCTAAAAAAATTCATTTGGCAAACTAAGAAATGCATCAGAGTTTCTCAACAGCAGAACTGACCAAGTAGAAGAATCAGTGAGCTCAAAAACAGGCAATTTGAAAATACACGGTCAGAAGAGCAAAAAGAAAAAAGAATAAAAAAGAATGAAGCATGCCTACAAGATCTAGAAAATAGCCTCAGAAAGAGAAATCTGAGAATTATTGGCTTTAAAGAGGAGAGAGAGAAAGAGAGACGGGGGCAGGAAGCTTATTCAAAGAAATAATAACAGAACTTTCCAAAACTAGAGAAATATATCAATATTTAGGTACACAAAGGTCAAAGACAGCTAAGCAGATTTAACCCAAACAAGACTACATCAAGGCATTTAGTAATCAACCTTCCAAAGGTTATGTATAAAGAAAAAGTCCAAAGGGAAGAAAGAAAAAAGAAAAAAACAACATATAAAGGAGCACCAATATGTTTGGTAGCAGACTTCTCAGTGAAAACATCAGAGGTAGCCAGTCAAGATTTTCTCAGTGAAAATCTTACAGGCTAGAAGAGTGGCATGACATATCAAAAGTGCTGAAGGAACAAATTTAATCTTAGAATATTATGTCTTACAAAAATATCCTTCATACGTGAAAGATAAATAAAGACTTTCCCAGACAAACAAAAGTTGAGGGATTTCATTAACACCAGGCCTGTCCTATGAGAAATACTGAAATGAAAGAAAAGAGTGTTAATGAACAATAGAAAATTATCTTAAGGCATACAGCTCACTGGACAGTAAGCACACAAGCACAGAATACTCTATTACTGTAGCTACATGTATAAGCCACTTATATCTTGAGTAGGAAGACTGAAAGGGAAACCTATCAAAAATAACTACAACAATTTTTTGAGAGTAGATAGTATAAAAAGGTATGGAAGACAACAACAAAAAGTTAAAAAGCAGAGAGGAATGGCATTGAAGGACAGAATTTCTGTCGTTTAGATTTGTTTCTCTTTCCTTGTTTGTTTGTAGACAGAGTTGCCATATGTTTAATATAATTGGTTATAAAATGTTTTTTGTAAGCTTCATGGTAACCGCAAGTCAAAAAACTTACAACAGATAAACAAAAAATTAAAAAGCAGGCAGCGCCAGTGGTTCGAGGAGTAGGGCGCCGGCCCCATATACCAGAGGTGGTGGATTCAAACCTGGCACAGCCAAAAACTGCAAAAAAAAAAAAAAAAAAAAAAAAAAATTGAAAAGCAAGAAATTAAATTACACTACCAGGAAAAAAATCACTTTTGCTCAGGGTAGGAGGGTAATGAAAGCTTCAGCGAGGGCATTATTGAGGTGCTTGAATTTAACCACCACCATATCTAGTAAAAGGGAAAACACCAAGACCACCAAGAAGTGCCCTCAGTGTGTGATATCCAATGTATTTGCCATGTTTGACCAGTCACAGATTCAAGAGTTCAAAGAATCTTTGATCAAAACAGAGATGGTTTCATTGACAAAGATTTGCATGACATCCTTGCCTCACTGGAGAAAAATCCAGCTGATAAGTATCTGGATGTGATGAATAAGTCTCCAGGACTCATCAGTTTCACCATGTTCCTCACCATGGTTGGTTGAGAAGTTAAAATGGCACAGATCCAGAAGATGTCACCACAAATGCTTTTGCTTGCTTTGAGGAAGAAGCAACTGGCACTATTCAGGAATATCACCTGAGAGAGCTGCTGATAATGATGGGAGATTGGTTTACAGGTGAGGAAGTGGATGAGCTATACAGAGAAGCACCTATTAACAAAAAAGGAATTTCAGTTACATGCATCCTTCAACTTGAAACAAAAGACAAAGATGACTGAAAAGAACTTCAAATTCCAGCCAAGTATTCTTTGGGTGTTTCTGAGAAAATTTCCTCTTAGAGCCTATTGCATGTCTTTAGCTTTGCTTTTGCTTTTCCCATTGTATTTATTCTCAGCCATTTTGGGGATACATGCCTTTGTAATCTTACTGGTAATGGGACTTTTTATTACTTTCAGAATAGAAAATATAGTAATTTAACTTATCAGCCCCCCCCCCAATAACTGCAGTCTACAGAGTCATTATATTTTTTCCAAGAATATTCACTAAATTTTTTTCTGTGCCATAAATAAACTTTATAATAAAAAAAGAAAAAAATCACTTTTAAAAAAGGAAGACAGGAAAGAAGGATGAAAGAGATGACCACAAACAATCAGAAATGAGCATGGCAGCAGTAAGTCCTTACCTATCAATAATAACATTTAATGTGAATAGACTAAACTTTGCAATTGAAATACATGGAATGACCAAATGGATTTTTTTTAAAAAGAGCCAACTATATTTTGTTTGCAAGAAATCCACTTCACCTATAAAGACACACATAGATTGAAAGTAAAGGGATGGAAAAAGATATTCCATGAAGATGGAAACCAGAAAAGAGTAGGTATAGCTATATTTATCTCAGATAAAATTGATTTCAACACAAAAACTATAGAGACAAAAAGGTTATTATTTAATGATAGAAGGGTCAATTCAGCAAGATGACATAACAATTCTAAAAATATATACACCCAACACTGGAGCACTCTGATATATAAAGCAAATATTATCAGAACTAAAGAGAGAGAGAGAGATCTCAGTACAATAATCACTGGAGACCTCAACACTCTTCTTTCAGCATTGGACAGATTATCTAGAAAGAAAATCAAGAAACATTGAATATAATTTGCACTCTAGACTAAATGGACCTACTTGATATTTACAAAACATTTCAGTCAATAACTGTAGAATACATTTTATTCTCCTTAGCTCAGGGTCATTCTCAAGGATAGACCACATGTTAGGCCACAAAGAAACCTAAAAAATTAAGAAAAATGAAGTCATATCAAGTAATTTCTCTGATGACAGTAGAATAAAACTGGAAATCAGTAACAAGAGGAGCATTGGGAACTATACAAAGACATGGAAATGAAACAATTTGCTTCTAAATTTCCAGCAGGCCAATGAAAAAGTTAAGAAAGAAATTGAAAAATCTCTCAAAGCAAATGAAAATGAAAATGCAACATTTCAAAACCCATGGGATACAGCAAAAGCAATAAGAGGAAAGTTTATATCAATAAATGCCTACATCATAAAGTATATCATCTTTAAATAAACAACCTAATTATTCATTGCAAAAGACTAGAAAAATAATAGCAAACCAAACCCCAAATTAATAGAAATAAGAAAGATTAGAGCATAAATAAATGAAATTGAAACAAGAAAATGTAAAAGATCAACAAAATGAAAAGTTGTTTTTTTAAAAAGATAAACAAAATTGACACATCTTTGGTTAGACTAATGAAGAAAGAAGACCCAAATAAAAGTCAGAGATGAAAAAGGAGACATTACAACAGACATTGCAGAAATCCTAAGGTTCATTAGAGACTACTATAAGCAAACTATATGCCAATAAATTGGAAAACCTAGAACAAATGGATCAATTCCCATACACATATAACTACCAATATTGAACCAAGAAGAAATCCAAAACCTGAATAAACCAATAAGTTTATAAGTAATAAGATAGAAGCAGTAATAAAAAGTCTCCCATCAAAGAAAAACCTGGGACCTCATGGTTTCACTGCTGAATTCTACCAAGCATACAAAGAAGAACTACTATCAATCCTCCTTAAATTCTTCCAAAAAATTGAAGAAGAGGGAATACTCCCCAACTACAAGACCTGTATCCCAGATACCAAAATCAAGCAAACAAAAGACATCTATGATGTCAAAAAGTATCTCTGATAAATATAGATATAAAAATCCTCAACAAAATACTAGCAAACCAAATTCAATAATGCATTAAAATTATCATTCCTTATGATCAAGTGGGATAGGATGGTTCAACATACACAAATCAATGCAATATATCATTATCAAGAGAATAAAGGACAAAATCCAGGTCATTTCAATTGATGCTAAAAAGTATTTGATGAAATTCAACACCCCTTCATGTTAAAAACTCTCAAATAAATGGGTATAGCAGTAATTTATCTCAATACAATAAAAGCCATATATGACAGAACCATAGTAAGGGTCCAAATGGGAAGAAACTGAAAGCCCTTCCTCTGAGTTCAGGAACAAGACAAGGATGCCCACTTTCCCCAGTGTTATTTAACATAGTACTGGAAGTTCTACCTAGAGCAAACAGCCAAGAGGAAGAAATAAAGGGCACACGAACTAGAAAGGAAGAAGTCAAATTATCCTTGTTTAAAGACTATATGTTCTTATATCTAGAGAAACCTAAAGACTCTGCAAAAAACAATTAAAACTGATAAATTCATTAAAGTTGCAGTATACAAAATCAACATACAAAAATCAGCAGAATTTCTATATGCCAAGTGTAACCAATCTGAAAAAGAAACCAAGAAAGTAATGCCATTTAAAATAGCTACAAATAAAAAAAAGTACCTAGGAATAAACAACCAAAGAAGCAAAAGACCTCTATAGCGAAAAAACTGATGATAGAAATTGAATAGGGCACAAAGAATGGAAAGATATTATATGCTTCTGGATCAATATTGTTAAAATGTCTATTCTACCAAAGCTATCTACAGATTCAATGTAATACTCATCAAAATACCAATGACATTCTTCACAGAAACAGAAAAAGTATCCTAAAATTTATATGAAACCACAAAAGACCTAGAATAGCTAAAGCCATCCTGAGCAAAAAGAACAGAACTAGGGGAATCACATTGCCTGACTTCAAACTAGAGTACAAAAGCTGTAGTAACCAAAACAGCACAGTACTGGCATAAAAACAGACACATAGAACAATGGAATAGAATAGAGAACCCAGAAATAAATTCATACATCTGTAGTGAACTTGTCTTTTAAAAAAATGCTAAGGGCTTGGTGCCCATAGCTCAGTGGTAGGGTGCCAGTCACATGCACTGGGGTTGGTGGGTTTGAACCCAGCCCAGGCCTGCTAAACAACAGTGACAACAATAACAACAACAACAACAAATAGCCAGGCATTGTGGTGAGGACCTGTAGTCCCAGCTACTTGGGAGGCTGAGGCAAGAGAATCGCTTAAGCCTCTGAGTTTGCTGTGAGCTGTGATGCCATGACACTCTACCAAGAGTGACATAGTGAGACTCTGTTTTTAAAAAATAAATAATAAAAAGGTACTAAGAATAGGCAGTGGGGAAATGATGGTCTCTTCAATAAATGCTGCTGGGAAAAGTGGATATCCATGTGCAGAAGAATGAATCCAGACCCTTATCTCTTACACAAAAATAAAATAAAAATGAATTAAAGGCTTAAACCTAAGACCTGAAACTATGAAATTACTAATGGAAAACACTGGGGAAATGCTCCACAACACTGGTCTGGGCAAGGACTTCTTGAGCATAGGCAACTAAAGCAAAATTGGACAAATGGTATTACAACAACCTAAAAGCTTCTACATAGTGAAGGAAACAATCAACAAAGTGAAGAGACAACCGAGAAGCCACAGAATGGCAGAAAATATTTGCAAACTACCCATCTGATGGGATTAATAACCAGAATGTATAAGGAGCTCTAATAACTCAATAGGAAAAAAATCAAATAATGCAATTGAAAAATGAGCAAAGAATCTGAATAGATATTTCCCAAAATAGGCAGCAGGTATATGAAAAAGTGCTCAGTAACATTAGTCATCAGAGAAATGCAAATAAAAAGTATTGATACAATGGGATGTCATCTCACCCTGGTTAAAATGGCTTTTATCAAAAAGACAGGCAATAAAAAATGCTGGCAAGGATGTAGAGAAAGGGGAATCCTTGTATACCATTGGTGGGAATGCAACTTAGTGCAAACACTATGGAGAACAGTATAGGGATTTCCTCCAAAAAACTAAAAAATACAACTACCACGTGACCAGCAATCTCACTGCTGGGTCTACATCCAAAGAAGGATGATTCGGGATATTCACAAGACCACTGCACACCCATGTCTACTGTAGCACTATTCACAGTGGCCAAGATTTGGAGTCAACCCAAGTGTCCAACAACTGATGGATGGAAAAAGAAACTATGGTGCATATATACACAATAGAAAGTTACACAGCCACAAAAAGAATGAAATTCTGCTCTCTGCAACAACATGGATGGAATTGGAGAACATTGTATTAAATGAAATAAGACAAGAACAGAAAGACAAATCTCACATGTTCTCGTTCATATGTGGGAGATGAATATTAAAAACAATTGATCTCAGGGAGACACAGAGTAGAATGTTGGTTACTATAGGCAGGGAGTGGGGGAAAAAGTGGGGATTGTTAATGGGTACAAAATATAGTTAGTTAATAGAGTGAACAATATTTGACAGCCCAATAAAGTTCTATGATTAACAATAAGTTAGGATATACTTTAAAATAACTAAAAGAGTGGATTTGGAATGTTCCTAACACAAACAAATGATAAATGACTGAGATAATTGATACCCTAATTATCTTGGTTTGATTAATCCACATTGTATGCTTGTATCAAAATATCCTATGTGTATAAACATATACAACTATTAGGCTGGGTGTGGTGGCTCACATCTGTAATCCTAGCACTCGGGGAGGCTGAAGTGGGAGGATCCCTTGAGCTCAGGAGTTTGAGACCAGCCTGAGCAAGAATGAGACCCTATATTTACCAAAAATAGAAAAAATTTTCCAGGGATTGTGGCAGACACCTATAGTCCTAGCTACTGGAAAGGCTGAGACAGGAGGATTGCTTGAGCCCAGGAGTTCGAGATTGCTGTGAGCTAGGCTGACCCCATGGCACTCTAGCCTGGGCAAAAGAGTGAGACTCTGCCTCTAAAAACAAACAAACAAACATACATACATACATACAACTATTATGTATCCATAATAATTTTAAGAATGAGAAAGTGTAAAGCCAGGTGGACCTGTGACATAAGCCTGACAAGAACCTGACCCCTTCTGTGCCTTTGGCCACAACTGCAATCAAATCCCATTGAGACACTGATTCACAATATTCTTCTGCCTAGTTTGGGATACAGAGGAACAATATTGTCCATAAATTGCATATCTTAAAATGAAATGGAGATTTAGAGATACTGCACGTGTCCCGACATTACTGCATGTCTGCAGCTGATCTCTGCAAACTTGGCAGCACAGTCTCAGCTGGTTTGTATGCTTTGCTTTCTGTAAGAAGTAAAAATGATTCCATGGCAATAAGAGAGTGTCTCAGACTCTAGGTGGGAAATTCTCTTGAATTCAGTTTGTGTTGATAACTTTATTCCATGGTGCTGAAGAGAAGATTAAATGAGATAATCCATGTAATTGTTTGGCATGGTGGCTGGAACAGATTAAATAGTCAACGCTAATGTTATCAAGAGAGATCTTATTAACATTAATGTTAGTCATTATTGTTTTTAACATACTGTTTTTGTTAAAGAATGTAAAAGTATATTCTCTTTTTTATTATTATTGTCAAGGATTCATTGAGGGTACAGAGAACAAGGTTACACTGATTGCATTTGTTAGGTAAAGTCCCTCTTATAATTGTGTCCCACCTCCAGGAGGTGTGTCACACACTGTGACCCCTCCACCCCCTCCCTCCTTCCTTCTCTCCACTCCCCTATTCCCCCACCCCCGCCTACCATGTACTGGGTTATCAACTGTCCTCATATCAGAATTGAATACATTGGATTATTGCTTCTCCATTCTTGTGATGCTTTACTAAGAAGAATGCATTTCAACTCCATTCGGATCAATACAAAAGATGTAAAGTCTCCATCTTTTTTAGTGGCTGAATAGTAGTCCATAGTATACATACACCACGGTTTGTTAATCCATCCCTGGATTAGTGGGCATTTAGGTTATTTCCACAGTTTGCAATTATAAATTGAGCTGTGATAAACAGTCTAGTGCAAATGTCCTTATGATAAAAGAATTTTTTTTCTTCTAAGTAGATGCCCAGTAATGGGATTATAGGATCAAATGGAAGGTCTAGTTTGAGTTCTTTGAGGATTCTTCATACTTCCTTCCAAAAAGGTTGTATTATTTTCCAGTCCCAGCAGCGGTGTAAAAGTGTTCCCTTCTCTCCATTCATGCCAGCATCTGCAGCTTTGAGATTTTGTGAAGTGGGCCATTCTCACTGGGGTTAGGTGATATCTTAGGGTGGTTCTGATTTGCATTTCTCTGATAATTAGGGATGATGAGCATTTTTTCATATGCTTGTTACCCATTAGTCTATCTTCTTCTTCTTCTTCTTTTTTTTTTTTTATTATTGGGGATTCATTGAGAATACAAGAAACCTGGTTACACTGATTGCATTTTTTAGGTAAAGTCCCTCTTACAATCATGTTTTGCTCCCAAAAGATGTGGCACACACCAAGACCCCACCCACCTTGATCCTTCCCTCCAGTCTATCTTATTTAGGGAAAGTTCTATGTATCTCTCTTGCCCATTGATATAAGGGATTGTTGGCTTTTTAAATGTTGATTAAGTTGAGCTCTCTATAGATCCTTGTTATCAAGCTTTTGTCTGATACACAACACGCAAATATCTTTTCCCATTCTGATGGTTGTCTATTTGCTTTGATTGTTGTCTCCTTAGCTGTACAGAAGCTATTCAATTTAATTAAGTCCTGTTTGTTTATTTTTGTTGTTGCAGTTGCCATGGCAGTCTTCTTCATAAAGTCTTTCCCCAGTTCGATAGCTTCAAGTGTTTTCCCCACAGTTTCTTTGAGGATTTGTATTGTTTCATGCCTTAGATTTAGATCTTTTATCCATATTGAATCAATTTTAGTGATTGGAGAAAGGTGCAAGTCCAGTTTCAGTCTTTTACATGTGGTTACCCAGTTCTCCCAGCACCATTTATTGAATAGGGATTCTTTCCCCCAGTGTATATTCTTGTTTGGTTTATCAAAGATTAGGTGGCTCATTCTGGGAAGATGGCCAACTAGTAGCAACCCTTGGCAGTGGCTCCTGACCAGAGAGAGAAAAACTGGACAGAATCAGACTGTATGAAACCAAAGGTGAGGAGCTGAGCCTAGAAAAAAGTTCATCAAGCTGTGACTCTAAGAAAGAGCATTCAAGAAAACAAATTACAGGTACAAAGTCTATCTTCTTTTTTTTTTTTAATTTTTAAATTATTTTTTATTGAGTCATAGCTGTGTACAATAATTCAGTCATGGAATACAGTGTGCAGGCTTCACATACAATCGGAGATATTTTTATCTATCTTCTTAGAGAACGAGAGACCTCATCCCCCAAGTGGGAGACCTGCACAGGCTTTCTGCAAGTGAGCAGGGAAAAAAAGACTTTTTAATTTACCTCACTGGAGAGAGCCACTAAAGATTCGGTCTCCTTCTCCAGGGATGTTCTACTTGTGAACCTATACACCACTCTGCCTGGCATAAAATTGAAGATATATTTTTTCCCACAATTCCAAACTCCCAGTCCACCCTTCCCCCCTTGCATGGCAGTCTGAAGTGTTGCCCCCTGTAGAGCTCAGAGTTTTTGGTCTTTTTTGGAGAGATATGGGCATAGTGTGGTCTGTGGAACATCAGGATGGAATCTTTGACTAGTGGGGAAGAAAGAGGGCAAGGGAAGAAAGGGACACTCGGTTGGAGGAGGAGCAGTCCCCTGGTTGTGAATTTGCCCAGCCAGTGATGGTGTTGACCATTGGTTCGGGAAGTGTCTGGTGGAAGGTGTTGCAGAACTCCTGGCTCTGACAGTACCTGCAAGTGGGAGAGAGGTTGGTTGGGTGGGATGTGGTCCCTGGCTACAACTGGGCCTGCAAGCAGAGGCTTACTGGGTGTGGACTGAGATTGGCAGGCAGAGGTGTGGTCCCCTGGCTTCAACTGAGCTGGCAAGCATAGGTGTGGATGCCTAGTGAGAACTGAGCCCTGCAGTTGGGGTCCCAGACTCCTGGCTTTGATTGTGCTGGAGCACAGAGATGTTGACACCCAGTTGGTACTTTGACAGGCAATTGGTGGCTCACAGAGTGAACCAGGCACCATACCCTTGAGGTTGAGGGATAGAATTGACTGAGGATTTCTATCTGCAGTCAGAGACCCTTGGATCCCTCTCTGTTGAGCAGGGTTTGTACTGTCCCAGACAATTTTATTGGAACTTGTGTCTGGGTCTGTCCACCTAGGGACAGTCTGAGGTTGACCTTCGAAATTCTGTAGCAGAAAAGAACTGAATGGTGGGGCAGGGCACCACAGCTGTTTGTATCACTCAACAGATGATATTTAAACCTAATATCATGACTTCTTAGGATAGAGTAGAGGTTGGCTGATTTCAAAACAGAGCCAGCTTGCACTATCTCACCAAGTAGGTCCCCCAAGTCTTTAGCCAAAACTCAGAAAGGGACTTTTGTAAGATTGTAGGGGATGAGCCATAATTACAAAGCCTAGTTCTTTGGTAAGGGGCTGATTAACTCTACTACATGAGAACCTCAATTCAATCTCACCCTACCAATTCTAATAACCAAACAGTGGAAAATAAATGTGGGGAAGAACCAATGGAAGAAGTCTGGCAACCAGACTAGATCAATTCTATTAACCAGAATAGATCAATGCCCTCAAGGACTGACAAAAGAGATGTAACTGAAGATGCCATGCATAGACAAATGGCTGAAATGTCAGAAATAGAATTCAGAATATGGAGGGCAAATAAGATGAATAGAATGGAAGAAAAGTTAGAAATTGAAAGCCAAAAAGTAGTTCTAAAGTAGTCTTAAGAAATTAATGAATTCAAAGACAAAGTCTTCAAAGATATGGACATAATGAGAAAAGAGATAGCAGAGCTCAAGGAAATGAGAAAGTTATTTGAGGAGCTCCAAAATACAGTAGAATCCCTCAGTAATGCAGTTGATGAAGCAGAAAAAGGATTTCTGAAATCAAATTCAAAGCTTTTGAAGATTCCCAAACAATCAAAGAGGCAGACAAATGGAGAACAAAAACTGATCATTCCCTGAGAGAGTTGTGGGATCACTCCAAAAGATCAAACATTCATCTTATAGGAATTCCTGAAGGAGAAGAGGTGGGTCCTAAAGGTACAGATGCTCTACTCCAAGAGATTATGGAGGACGATTTCCCAAGCATTGCAAGAGATACAGAAATTCAGATAGTAGACAGTTTCAGAACCCCAGCAAGACTCCATCCAAATAAAACATCTCCTAAACATGTTGTCATTAACCTTGTGAAAGTTAAGATGAAGGAGAAAATTCTGCAAGCAACCAGACATAAGAAAATCATTACCTACAAAGGGAGAAATATCAGAACGACTGAAGATCTCTCAGTTGAAACATTTCAAGCAAGAATAGGAGGGTCATCAACCTTCTAAAACAAAACAATGTTCAGCCCAAGATCCTGTATCCAGCTAAACTGAGTTTTATTTGTTGTGGAGAAATCAAATACTTTACTAACATAAACATGTTGAAGAAATTTGCCATAACTAAACCAGCTGTCCAGGATATTCTCAGACCCATCCTCCACAATGACCAGCACAATGCTCTAACACCAAAGTAAAATCTCCCAGAAATTTTTGAATAAAACCCACTTCCACAGTGGTGAAAGGATTAAAAATATCCACTGGACATCCAAAAAATGTGACACCCAAAACACTACCAGGCTTATCAATTCTCTCAATTAGTGTGAATGGTTTAAATTGTCATCTAAAGAGGCACAGGTTGGCTGACTGGATACATAAACTCAGACCAGATATCTGCTGCATAGAAGAAGCTCATCTTACCTTAAAGGATAAAAATAGACTTAGGATGAAGGGATGGACTTATACAATATAGGCAAATAGAAATCAACAAAAAGCAGGGGTTGCAATTTTATTTGCAGATACAATTGGTTTCAAACCCACAAAGATAAAGAAGGATAAGGATAAAGATAAATATGGTCACTACATATTCATCAAGGGAAACACCCATCATGAAGAGATTTTGATAATTAACATTTATGCACCCTACCAGAAGGCTCCTCAATTTATAAAGCAAACCCTAATGGATATGAACAAGTTGATATCTTCCTGCACTATAATAGTTGGAGACTTTAACACCCCTTTGACAGTTTTAGATAGATCCTCCAAGAAGAAACTAAACAAATAAATTTTAGACTTAAACATGACCCTAGAGCAAATGGAATTAACAGACCTCTACAGAACATTTTATCCCAATAAAACTCAATATACATTCTTCTCATCAGCCCACAGATCTTCCTCCAAAATTGACCACATCTTAGGACACAAGTCCAACCTCAGCAAATTTAAAATGATAGAAATTATTCTTTCTATCTTCTGGGACCACTGTGGAATAAAAGTTGAACTCAACAGCAACAGGATTCTTCATACTCAAACAAAGCCATGGAAACTAAATAATTTTAGGCTGAATGATAGCTGGGTCAAAGACAAGATTAAGAAGAAAATCACCAAATTTTTGGAACAAAATGAAAATGAAGACACAAATTATCAAAACCTGTGAGATATTGCAAAGGCAGTCCTAAGAAGAAAATTTATAGCATTGGAAGCCTTCATCAAGAAAATGGAAAGAGAGGAAGCCAATAAATTAATGTGTCATCTTAAGCAACTGGAAAAGGAAGAACATTCCAACTCAAAACCCAGCAGAAAAAAAGAAATAACCAAAATTAGGACAGAATTAAATGAAATTGAAAACAAAAGAATCATTTAGAAGAGCAATTAAACAAAAAGTTGTTTTTTTGAAAAGATTAATAGAATTCTGGGAAGATGGCCAACTGGTGGCAACCCTCGTCAAATGCTCCTGAGTGGAGGAAGAAAAACTGGATGGAATTAGACTCTATGGAGCCAAAGATGGGGAGCTGAGCCAAGAAAGAAGTTTGGAAAGGTGTAACCCCAAGGAAGAGCATTCAAGAGAACAAATTACAGGATAGGGTAGAGGTAGGCTGATACCAAAACAGAGCTAGCCTACACTATCTCACCAAGTAGGTCCTCAGAGTCTACAACCAAAACTCTGAAAGGGGCCTTTCTAAGGTTGTAGGAGATAAGCCACAATTACAAAGCCTAGAGCTTTGGAAAGGGGCTATCTCTACTACCTGGGAACCCCAATTCAATCTAACCCTACCAGTTCTAATAACCAAATGGTGGAAAATAAACATGGTGCATACCCAACAGAAGAACTCCCAACATGAATAACCAGAGTAGATCAACCCCCCCACCAAGACATGACAAAGGAGATACAACTGAAGATGCCATGCATAGACAAATGGCAGCAATATCAGAAACTGAATTCAGAATATGAATTTCAAATAAGATAAATAGAATGGAAGAAAAGACAGAAATTGAATTCCAAAGAGTAATTCTAAAGTTGTCTCAGGTATTAATGAATTCAAAGTTCAAGTCACCAAAGATATGGACATAATGAGAAAAGAGATAGCAGAGCTCAAGGAAACAAAAAAATTAATTGAGGGGCTCCAAAATACAGTAGAATCCCTCAGTACTAGAGTTGACTAGGTAGAAGAAAGGATCTCTGAAACTGAGGACAAAGCTTTTGAACGTTCCCAACACTCAAAGAGGCAGATAAATGGAGAGCAAAAACTGATCATTCCCTGAGAGAGTTGTGTGATCACTCCAAAAGATAAAAACATTCATCTTATAGGATTTCCCAAAGGAGAAGAGGGTGGTCCTTAAAGGTACAGATGCTCTACTCCAAGAGATTTTGGAGGAGAATTTCCCAAATATTGCAAGAGATACAGAAATTCAGATAGCAGATAGTTTCAGAACCCCAGCAAGACTCAATGCAAATAAAGCATATCCTAGAAACATTGTGATTAACTTTGCCAAAGTTGAGATGAAGGAGAAAATTCTGCAAGCAGCCAGACATAAGAAAAGCATCACCCGCGAAGGGAGAAATATTAGAATAACTGCAGATGTCTCCGCTGAAACATTTCAAGCCAGAAGAAGATGGTCATCAACCTTCAATCTCCTAAAACAAAACAACTTCCAGTCCAGGATCCTCAATCCAGCTAAACTGAGTTTCATTTGTGACGGAGAAATCAAATACTTTAAGGACATAGACATGTTGAAGAAATTCGCCATAACTAAACCAGCTCTCCAGGATATTCTCAGACCCATCCTGACAATGACCAGCACAATGTTCTACCTCCAAAATAAACTCACCCAGAAATTTTTTGAACAAAACTCTATTTCCACAGTGGTGAAAGGATTAAAATTGTCCACTGGATATCTGAAAATCATGACATGCAGAACCCAACTAGACTTATCAATTCTCTCAATCAATATGAACGGTTTAAATTGTCCTCTAAAGAGGCACAGGCTGGCTGACTGGATACATAAACTCAGACCAGATATCTGCTGTATACAAGAATATCACCTTACCTTAAAGGATAAAAATAGACTTGGGGTGAAGGGATGAATTTGTATAATACAGGCAAATGAAAACCAGAAAAAAGCAGAGGTTGCAATTTTAGTAGCAGATACAATTGGCTTTAAACCAACAAAGATAAAGAAAGATAAGGAAAGTCACTACATATTTGTCAAGTGAAACACCCAACATGAAGAGATTTCGATAATTAACATTTATGCACCCTACCAAAATGCTCCTCAATTCATAAAGCAGACCCTAATGGATATGAACAACTTGACATCTTCCTGCACTATAATAGTTGCAGGCTTTAACACCCCTTTGACAGTTTTGGATAGATCCTTCAAGAAGAAACTAAACAAAAAAATATTAGACTTAAACCTGACCCTAGAACAAATGGACTTTACAGATATTTTCTCCCTAATAAAATTGAATATACATTCTTCTTCTCAGCCCATGGGACATCCTTCAAAATAGATCATATCCTAGGACACAAGTCCAACCTCAGCAAATTTAAAAGTATAGAAATTATTCCTTGTATCTTCTTGGACCACCATGGAATAAAATTTGAACTCAACAGCAATGAGAATCTCCATACTCAAAAAAAGTCATGGAAGCTAAATTATCTTAGGCTGACTGATAGCTGGGTTGAAGACAAGATTAAGAAGGAAATCACCAAATTTTTGGAACTAAATGATAAGGAAGACACAAATTATCAAAACCTGTGGGATACTGCAAAGGCAGTCCTAAGAAGGAAATTTATAGCATTGGAAGCCTTCATCAAGAAAACAGAAAGAGAGGAAGCCAACAACTTAATGGATCATCTCAAGCAACTGGAAAAGGAAGAACATTCCAACCCCAAACACAATAGAAGAAAAGAAATAACCAAAATTAGGGCAGAATTAAATGAATTTGAAATCAAAAGAATCATTCAGAAGATCAAAGAAACAAAAAGTTGGTTTTCTAAAAAGATTAACAAAATTGATAAACCTTTGGCCCACCTAACCAGAAACAGAAAAGTAAAATCTCTAATATCATCTGTCAGAAATGATAAAGGAGAAATAACAACAGACACTTCAGACATTCAAATAATCCTCAATGATTACTACAAAAATCTCTATTCCCAGAAATATGAAAATCTGAAGAAAATAGACCAATACCTAGAAGCACACCATCTTCATAGACTCAACCAGAAAGAATCAGAAATTTTGGATAGATCTATATCAACCACTGAAATAGCTTCAACAATACCAAATCTCCCTAGAAAGAAAAATCCAGGACCAGATGGCTTCACATCCAAATTCTATCAAACCTTTCAAGAGGAACTAGTACCTATATGATACAACATTTTTCAAAGCATAGAAAAGGAAGAAATACTTCCCAACACATTCTATGAAGCAATTATCACCCTGATCCCCAAACCAGGAAAGGATCCAAGAAAGAAAGAAATATATAGACCAATATCATTAATGAATATCGATGCAAAAATATTCAGTAAGATCTTAACAAATAGGATTCAACAACACATCAAAAAAATTGTACACCATGATCAAGTTGGTTTTACTCCAGGGTTACAGGGTTGGTTCAACATATGCAAATCTATAAATATAATACATCACATCAATAAAATAAAAGCAAAGACCATATGATTCTTTCAATTGATGCAGAAAAAAGCCTTTGATAATATCCAGCATCCTGTCCTGATCAGAATTCTTAAGAAAATAGGCATAGAAGGGACATTTCTTAACTGATAGAGGCCATTTACAGCAAACCCACAGCCAATATCATATTGAATGGTGTAAAATTGAAAAAAATTTCCACTCAGATCAGGAATGAGACAAGGATGCCCACTGTCTCCACTGATATTCAACATAGTAATGGAAGTCTTAGCTATCGCAATCAGGCAAGAGAAGGTAATCAAGGGTACCCAAATAGGGTCAGAGGAGATCAAACTCTCACTCTTCACTGATGATATGATTCTATACCTGGAAAATCCCAGGGACTCAACTTCAAAACTCTTAGAAGTGATCAAGGAATACAGCAGCGTCTCAAGATACAAAATCGATACTTACAAGTCAGTAGCTTTTATATACGCCAACAATTGTCAAGCTGAAAAAACAATCAAGGACTCTATTCCTTTTACAATAGTGCCAAAGAATATGAAATATTTGGGAATTTACCTAACAAAGGACACGAAAGTTCTCTATAAAGAGAACTATGAAACTCTGAGAAAAGAAATAGCTGAAGATGTTACAAATGGAAAAACATACCATGCTTGTGGCTGAGTAGAATCAACATTGTTAAAATGTCCAAACCATCCAAAGCAATCTACAGACTTAATGCAATCCCTATTAAAGCACCATTGTCATACTTTAAAGAACTTGAAAAAATACTACTTTGTCTTATATGGAATCAGAAAAAACCTTGAATAGCAAATACATTATTCAGAAATAAGAACAAATCAGGAGGTATTACGTTACCAGACTTCAGGCTATACTATAAATCTATAGTGATCAAAACAGCATGGTACTGGCACAAAAACAGAGCAGTAGATTTATGGAACAGAATAGAGAACCAAGAGATGAACCCAGTTGCTTATCGTCACTTGACCTTCAACAAGCCTATCGAAAATATTCAGTGGGAGAAAGACTCCCTATTTAACAAATGGTGCTGGGGGAACTGGCTGGCGACCTGTAGAAGACTGAAATTGGACCCACACCTTTCACCATTAACAAAAATTGATTCTCACTGGATAAAAGTTTTAACCTTAAGACATGAAACTATAAAAATACTAGAAGAGAGTTCAGGGAAAACACTTGAAGAAATTGGTCTGGGAGAATATTTTATGAGGAGGACTCCCCAGGCAATTGAAGCAACACCAAAAATCCATTACTGGGATCTGATCAAACTAAAAAGCTTTTGCACAGCCAACAGCACAGTAAGTAAAGCAAACAGACAACCTTCAGAATGGGAGAAGATTTTTGCAGGTTATGCTTCTGACAAAGGTCTGATAACTAGAATCTACACAGAACTCAAACTAATCAATAAGAAAAGAATAAATAACCCTATTTCTATGTGGGCAAGAGACTTGAACAGCAACTTCTCTGATGAAGACAGGTGGATGGCCTACAAACACATGAAAAAATGCTTATCATCCTTAATCATCAGAGAAATGCAATTCAAAACCACTTTGAGGTATCATCTAACCCCAGTAAGGTTAGCCCACATAACAAAGTCCCCAATCTACAGATGTTCGTGTGAATGCAGAGAGAAGGGAACACTTTTATATTGCTGATGGGAATGCAAGATAATATGACCTTTATGGAAAGAATTTTGGAGAATACTCAAGGAACTAAAAGTAGACCTACTGCTCAATCCTGCAATTCCTCTACTAGGTATATACTCAAATGATCAAAAATTCTTTTTACAACAAAGACATTTGCACCAGAATGTTTATTGCAACCCAATTCATAATTCCCAACACATTGAAATAGCCCAAGTGCCCATCAAGCCATGAATGGATTAACAAATTGTGGTATATGCACACCATGGAATACTATGCAGCCATAAACAGGATGGTTACTTCACATCTTTTATGTTTACCTGGATGGAGCTGGAACATAATTTTCTTTGCAAAGTATCTCAGGAATGGAAAAAAAACTCCAATGTACTCAATACTACTAGGAGATCAATATATAATCACCTACACATTCATATGAATGGTAAAACATACATATAGTCCAGAAAGTAGAAGGGAAGAGGAGAGAGAGGGGAGGGGAGGCGGAAGGAGGGAAGGTATTTGGGGGGACCTCACCTAATGTGCATAATGCAATGGTACATTTCAAAACTATTTCAAAAAGAGTATAATTGCCTTGCCACAACAAATAAATCAGTGAGGTGATGAATGTGTTAATCAGTTTGATGTAAACATTTCACATTGTATATCAAATCAGTACACTGAACCCCATAAATGCATCAATGTACACAGTTATGATTTAATAAAAAAATTAAAAAAAGATTAGGTGGCTGTAAGACATTAGTTTTATTTTATGGTTTTCTATTTGGTTACAGATGTCTATGTCTTTGTTTTTGTGTCAATACCATGCTGCTTTGAGCACTATGGCGTTGTAGTACATACAGCATAAAGTCTGGTTTGCTGATGCCCCCAGCTTTGTTTTTATTACAAAGAATTGCCTTGGGTTTTTTTTCTGGTTCCATACACAACAAAGTATTATTTTTTTTAAATCTCAAAAGTACGATGTTGGTATTTTAATTGGGATGGCATTTAATCTGTAGATTGCTTTGAGAAGTACTGTCATGTCACTTTCGGGCCCAGGTCTCGGGCCCAGCTTAACTAGGTTCCGGACGCGGACTGCTAAGTTACCTTCCTCAAGTACGGTTTCTCTTAGGTGAGGGCTCTCTACTTTAGCTGGAGAGAGAGAGTCTTAGACAGAGTAAAGCAGTCTTCTTAGAAAGATAGATCTTAGTCTTTGGCAGAGCTTAGCAGAGAGATGCTGTGCTGGGGTTCCACAGGCAGAAGAGGAGACAGAGTCAGAGTAAGCGTGTTCGTGATAGAATGCGCATGCATTTTTTGACTGCCTTCTCCTCCAGCCTAATATAAGGCTGATCTCATGCCTCTCAACACCACAGGTGTAGAGACTGCCAATTTACCACTGCTCTCATCTCCTGAGCTCTCATGCTTGTTAGGAGAGCTAAGTCCCTCTCCATGCCCTTTCCACCAAGGTGTTCCATTGTTGAGCTATACAGGTATTTCTTATCACTTTCACTCCTCCTAGCTATAGGCTATATGGGCTGCAACAAAGTACAGACATTTTAACAATGTTGATTTATCCCAGCTATGAGCATGGTATGTTCTTCCATTTGTTAGTGTCTTCTGCTATTGCTTTTCTTAGGGTGTTGTAATTTTCTTTTTAGAAGTTCTTTACCTCTTTTGTTAGGTATACTCCTAGGTCTTTTCTTTTCTTTTTTTTTCGAGACAGAGTCTTAAACTGTCACCCTGGGTAGAGTGCCGTGGCATTATAGTTCATGGCAACCTCTAACTCAAGATCCTCTTGCCTCAATGCTTCTATTTTTAGTAGAGATAGGGTCTTGCTCTTGCTCATACTGGTCTCAAACTCATGAGCTCAAGCAATCCTCCTGTCTCAGCTTCCCAGAGTGTTAGGATTATAGGCGTGAGCCACTGCTCCTGGCCAGTATTTCATTTTCTGGCCATTATTTCATTTTCTTTGAAGCTACTGTGAAGGAAATTATGTACTTATTAGCTTCTCATCTTGGTTGTTATTGGCATATACAGAGGCTTCTGATTTGTGGACACTGATTTTATATTCTGAGACGTTACTGCATTTTTTTTTTTGTGTGTGTGGTAGGTAATAAGATTTACTGAAAACTTCTCGGCCACATTCAGTACTGGTTTGGTGGATACAACAGAAGGAGTTTGCATAACATTAGGCAGGTGACGGGGGCTGGGAGGAAGAAAGGTGGGCACGTGTGTGTGGGTGTGCCTGTGTTGGGGACCCCGGTCAGGGTGATGAGTGGAAGGGTGTGTGTGTGTGTTTCTTTCTTTCTTTTTTTTTTTTTATTGAGTCATAGCTGTGTACAATAATTCAGTCAAGGAGTACAGTGTGTGGGCTTCACATACAATTGGAGATATTTTTATCAACCTGATTAATATAATATTCATGATATTTTCTCATTTACTATGTGACCCTTCA
>CAUYRH010043227.1:0-16223 GCA_963574655.1 Perodicticus potto | reverse complement strand
AGAGAGAGAACTCAAGTGGGGAGAGAAAAACTCTCTCCGTTTCTCTTCCGGTCTTTCCCGTCTCCCCCTTTAGGCTTTTAGTCTCGGGGTATAAATAGGTGTATGGGTTCCTTGGCCAGGAAACAAATGAACACAGTCCCTTCTGCTGGGGGCAAGGTGAATGAGTGTATCAATGAACGAACACAGTCCCTTCTGGGGCAAAGTGAATGAATGTATCATGAATGGACACAGTCCATTCATGGAATTGAGGCCTAGAAAATTCACATGAAATTGACCTAGGCATAGGAAATGGGGGTTCCACATTTAGTCCTAAGTGTAAAGTGAAGGAGACACCAAGGCACAGGTGTCTCCTTGGCAGTTGTCCAGCCTTTTTGGCTATTGGAGCCTCCGGACTTAATGTTTTTCTAATAAGAACATTTGAAATCTACTCTTAGCAATTTCGAGATTATACAATATCTAATATTAACTATTTAACCACAATGTGCAAGAGAACTCAAAGGAAGAATAAAGCATTCGTACTGTCTGAGATTTTGCACCCTCTGGCCATCGTTTACAATTTTTAAATGAGAGAAAATACCATTCAAAACCGCATCCAAAAGTGAATGTATTTAACCTTACTCAGCTCATAACAGAGCAAATGAGTGGACAGAGTGATAATTCATGCTACTGCATGTTTAACAAACTCATAACACAGAAAGGGTTGAAGAAAGACACAGGAACACTTTCCTGTAAGAATCAGAACTGAGGGGCTCCATAGTTATCTGGCATCCCTTCAATATTGTATCTGTGGTTAGAAATGTACATGATAGGAATTCCAGGGATTTTCTGGATTCTCTGATTCTTCGTTTAAGGTCTCGGTCAGCTGTGGCCACACCGTGACACTTGTGTTGAGTCACTCTCTGTACTAAGCGGTCATCTGCACAGGCTCCCTGTGTGTGCATGGGAATCATTCATACTTGGACCCTTGGCAATCCTCAAGGCAGCTTAATACTTCTGCCCCAACTTCTCAGTTTCAGCCATTACACAATCTGTGTAAGGCTGTATAGACAATGCTCAGTCAGTCCTACAAGGAATGTGGCCATACGGACAGTGCACCACAGACTGTGCTAAGCCTGGTTTGGCTTTAATAAAAAATTGCAAAGTTGATGTCAGCCAAGGTGTGGTAAAGTGGCCCAGCTATGTATTATACACGTATTGCAAGACCTGTCCCTCCTTTTGTGTGCTGGGATCTTTCTGTTCTGGTTTCATTCTGTCCTTTCCTTTGAGCCTCTCGTCTCTGAGATTAAGCATTCCTCCTTAGCCACATACATGTACTTCCTGTTTTCTTTGGCTTCCCTGTGCTCACACCACACTCTTGTTTCTAAAATATTTATATTTTTAAGCAAATTTTGAAAACAGTGGAAGTTCTGTGAGAAACTCTACATTGCTTTATAGTTCTAAACCTCTTCTCTAACAATGAACTTTTATTTACATGATTTTGTGGATCTCATTATTGTCCCCACAACAATGTTATAAAATGAACAGGTTAGGAATTATAATCTCATTTTACAGACAAGTAGTAGTGTGGAAAGATTAATTAAATAACTTCTAAGTTTAGGGTAAGTTAAGTGACATTTTTCCAAAGACCATCATCACCACATGAAGAATATCTGAAGGCTGAAATGTTTTCTATTATGTAAAACATTTTAAAATTGCTAGCAACTTTTCAGTCATCAAGTCAAAACTGGATCACGCTGAATCTTACTTTCTAATAATGAGGTAAACTTCTCTGATGTTTGCCTTCATTACATGATTTTGAGCTTGCAGGTTCAACTTGGAAAGTGGGTTTTGCTCACTGAATTAATTCATTTTGGGTTGCTATAAAAGAATACCTGAAACTGGGTAATTTATAAGTTTATTTAACTCATAGTTTTGCAGGCTAAGTTCAAATGCATGGTCCTGGCATCTAGGGAGAGCTTTCATGTTCTGATGGTCAGGTCAAAGTGGAAGTGGACATGTGTGAAGAAGGGAAAACCCAAGTGACACCCTGCTTTGTAACAACCTGTACTCTTGAGACAGTGCATTCATTCCCACAAGAACTGATCCAGTCTCAGGAGGGCAAGAACTCACTCTGTGTCTTGAGATCAGCACTGAAACTCCAAAGAAGGATCTGCCCCGAAACCCACACATCCTTCCACTAAGGTCCCACCTCCCAATACCACCAAACAGGACAGATACAATTCCAACTTGAGTATTGGTGAGAATAAACACATCACAACCAGATCAGAGCACTCTCTCATCAGTGTAAATTTCTGCTATGTGACACGTGAACTACAAGGTGTGTTCTTTGCCAGAGAACAAATTAAAAAGAGCTCTAAGCCCCACCCTCTCCTGATAACAATCATCTATAGCCATGACATTTTTGCTAGATGCACCAAAACAAGTTAACTGAATTTATTTATTTATTTATTTATTTTTTTGCGGTTTTTGGCAGGGGCTGGGTTTGAACCTGCCACCTCTGGCATATGGGGCCAGCACCCTACTCCTTTGAGCCACAGGCACTGCCCCAAGTTAATTGATTTTATTTATCTTTTATAAGTTATAAGAAAATTTAAGACACTGAGTGCAATTTTCAAAATCTATTTAAAGGGGTCTGTACATGTATTACCATGTATAGGCAAAGCTCAGAGATGCTGTGGGTTTGGTTCCAGACCACTGCAATAAAGCAAGCCATGTGAATTTTATGTTTCCCAGTGCATATAAATGTTATGTTTATACTATTTTGTAGTCTCTTAAGTGTGCAACAGCATATGTCTTAAAAAATATATGCGCTTTATTTTTTAGATTGTCTTCTCTTTATTAAATCATAACTGTGTACATTGATGCATTTATGGGGTACTGTGTACTGATTTGATATACCAGAAATGCTTACATCAAACTGATTAACACATCCATCACCTTGCTTACTTATCTGTTGTAGTAGGACAATTATACTCTTTTCTTAATCTTTGTGAAATGTACCATTGCATTATGCACATTAGGTGAGGTCCCCCACAAATTTTCCTCCCCCCTCTGCTCCTCCTTCTTCTTTTCTCCTTTCCCCTTCTTTTCCTCCTCTCCCCTTCTTTCTGGACTACAGTTATGTTTTACCATTCATATCAATGTCTAGGTGATTATATATTGATTTCATAGTAGTATTAAGTATATTGGATATTTTTTTTTCTCATTCTTAAAAAATAACTTTATTGCCAAAAAATGCTAATGAACACCTGAGCCCTCACTGCTGGAGGTCCTGCTCCGATGTTGATTGGTGCTGACTCATCTGGGCGGTGGGTGCTGAAGTCTGGGGTGGCTGTAGCATGTTCTTAAACTGTGACAACAATGAAGTCTGCACCATTGATTGCCTCTTCCATTCATTAAATATTTTTCTATAGCACATGATGCTGTTTGATAGCATTTTACCCATAGAAAAACTTCTTTCAAAATTGAAGTCAATCCTTTCAAACCCTGGTGTTGCTTTATCAACTAAGTGTATGGAATATTCTAAGCCTTTTGTTGTAATTTTGGGCAATGTTCACAGCATCTTCACAAGGAGGACAGCCCATTTCAGGAAACAACTTTCTTTGCTCATTCATAAGAAACAACTCCTCATCCATCAAGTTTTATCACAAGATTGCAGCAAGTCAGCTGCATCTTCAGGATCCACTTCTAATTGTAGTTCTCTTAGTGTGTACTGAATCTGCAGTTACTTTCTCTTCTAATTCTAATTCTCTTACTGAGTCCACTGTATCTGCAGTTACACTTTCCCTTCTAATCTAATTCTCTTGGTGTGTCCACGGTATCTGCAGTTACACTTTCTCTTCTAATTCCAATTCTCTTACTGTGTCCACTGTATCTGCAGTTACTTTCTCCATGACGTCTTGCACCCCTCAAAGTCATCAACTTTTTCCAAACTCCTGTTAAACTTGACATTTTGATGACTTCCCATCAATTATGAATGTTCTCAATGGCATTTAGAACAGTGAATTCTTTACAGAAAGTTTTCAGTTTACTTTGCTCAGATTCACAAAAAGAATCCCTATCTATGGCAGCTACAGCCTTATACCATGTTTTAACTAAATAAGACTTGGAAATCAACTCTACTCCCTGATCCACAGCTGCAGAATGCATGATGTGTTAGCAAGCATGAAACAACATTGATCTCCTTCTCTACCTCCATCAGCATTCTCAGGTGGCCAGGTGCATTGTCAATGAACAGTATAATATTTTGGATCTTTTTTTCTGAATAGCAGGTCTCAACAGTTGCCTTAAAATATTCAGTAAATCATGCTATAAACAGATGTGCTGTCACCAGGATTTGTTTTTCCATTTATAGAGTCCAGGCAGAGTAGATTTAGCATAAGACTTAAGAGCCCCAGGACTTTTGGGATGGTATATGAGCACTGGCTTCAACTGAAAGTCACCACCTGCCCTGGCCCCCAGGAAGACAGTCAGCCTGTCCTTTGAAGCTCTGAAGTCAGGCATTGACGTTCTTTAGCTGTGGAAATCTTAGCAGCCTTTTGCTAATAAAAAGCTGTTTTATCTATATTTAGAATCTGTTGTTTAGCGCAGACTCCTTCAACAACCAGAGCCTCTAGGGAACATGCTGCAACTTCTACATCACTACTTGCTGCTTTACCTGGTACTTTTTATCCTTCCTTAAACCTCATGAACCAACCTAGCTGTGTTCATACTTTTCGTCTGAAGCTTTCTCACTGCTATCAGCCTTCAAAGAATTGAAGAACATTAGGGCTTTTCTCTAGATTAGGTCTTAGTTTAAAGGAATGTTGTGGTTGGTTTGATCTTCTATCCAGACCATTACAACTTTCTCCTTATCAGAAGAAAAACTGTTTTGGTTTCTGATCATTCATGTGTTCAATGGAGTAGCACTTTTAATTTCCTTTAAGAACATCTTTGGGGGCGGCGCCTGTAGTCTCAGCTACTCGGGAGGCTGAGCCAAGAGATTCACCTAGGCCCAGAAGTTGGAGGTTGTTGTGAGCTCTGTGATGCCAGGGCACTCTATCGTGGGCGATAAAGTGAGACTCTGTCTCTACAAAAAAAAAAAAAAAGAACATCTTTGCATTCCAAACTTGTCTAACTGGTACAAAACGGCCTCACTTTTGGCCTATCTCATCTTTCAGCATGCCTTCCTCACTAAGCGTAATCACTTCTAGCTTTTGATTTAAAGTGAGAGGTTTGGGACTCCTTTCACTTGAATACTCAGAAGCCCTTGTAGAGTTATTAAATGGCCTAATTTCAATATTGTTCTCTTAGGCAACAGAGAGGCCAGAGGACAGGGAGAGAGATAGAATGGCTAGACACTCACACACTAATTTAGATACCCACAAAATAATTCAGATATACTATACTTTCCATTTACATGCTTTTTTTTCCTTTTAGACAAGATAAGCAATGGGAATTTGTAAGGAATAGTCTTAAAAATAAGGAAGTTTTGAAATCATAATCATCACTATCTATTCCCTTTATACGGGATGGTAAACAGCTACCACCCAACCTGGAGGTTGTTGCTACAATCTCATGATAAAACTTAAATGGATGAGAAGCTTTTTCTTTCCTTTTTTTTTTTTAAATTAAATCATAGCTGTGTACATTAATGCAATCATGGGGTACAATGTGCTGGTTTTATATACAATTTGAAATGTTTTCATCAAATTGGTTAACAAAGCCTTCACGAAATTTTCTTAGTTATTGTGTTAAGACATTTATATTCTACACCTAATGAATTTTACATGTACCCTTGTAAGATGCACTGTAGGTGTGGTCCCACTAATTACTGTCCCTCTACCCATCCTCACCACTTCCCTCCCTTCCCTCTCCCTTTCCCCCTTTTTCTTGAGCTATAGTTGGATTATAGCTTTCATAAGAAAGCTATGAATTGATTTCATAGTAAGACTGAGTACACTGCATACTTTTTCTTCCATTTGTGAGATGCTTTGCTAAGAAGAATATGTTCCAGCTCCATCCATGTAAACATGTAAGAGGTAAAGTCTCCATCTTTCTTTAAGGCTGCATAATATTCCATGGTGTACATATACCACAATTTGTTGATCCATTCTTGGGTTGATGGGTACTTGGGCTTCTTCCACGACTTAGCAATTATGAATTGGGCTGCAATAAACATTCTGGTACATATATCTTTGTTATAATGTGATTTTTGGTCTTGTGGATATATACCTAGTAGAGGAATTGTAGGATTGAATGGGAGGTCTATTTTTAGATTCTCTAAGTGTTCTCCAAACATCTTTCCAAAAGGAACGTATTAGCTTGCACTCCCACCAACAGTGGAGAAGTGTTCCCTTTTCTCCACATCCATGCCAATATCTCTGGTTTGGGATTTTTGTGTTGTGGGCTAATCTTATCGGAGTTGGATGATATCTCAAAGTGGTTTTGATTTGCATTTCTCTGATGATTAAGGATGATGAGCATTGTTTTCATGTATCTGTAGGCCATGTGCCTGTCTACTTCAGAGAAGTTTCTGTTCAAGTCCCTTGCCCACCCTGAGATGGGATCACTTGATCTTTTCTTGCTAATATGTTTGAGTTCTCTATGGATTCTGGTTATTAAACCTTTGCCAGAAACATAACCTGCAAATATCTTCTCCATTCTGAGGGCTGTCTGCTTGCTTTGCTTACTATGTTCTTGACTGTGCAGAAGCTTTTTAGTTTGATCAGGTCCCAGTAGTGTATTTTTGATGTGGCTTCTATTGCCTGGGGAGGAGGGGGTCCTCCTCATAAAATATTCATCCAGGCCGATTTCTTCAAGAGTTTTCCCTGCACTTTCTTCTAGTATTTTTATAGTTTCATGTCTTAATTTTAAAATCTTTAATCCAGTGAGAGTCTATCTTAGATAATGGTGAGAGGTGTGGGTCCAGTTTCAGTCTTCTATAGGACACCAGCCAGTTCACCCAGCACAATTTGTTAAATAGGGAATCTTTTCCCCACTGAAAGTTTTTAATTGGCTTGTCAAACATCAAATAACAGTAAGTAGCTGGGTTCATCTCTTGGTTCGTTATTCTGTTCCACACATCTACCTCTCTGTTTTTGTGCCAGTACCGTGCTGTTTTGATCACTATCTATTTACAGAATAGTCTGAGGTCTGGTAGTGTGATTCCTCCTGCTTTGTTTTTATTTCTGAGTAATGTCTTGGCTATTCGAAGTTTTCCCTGATTCCATTTAAAATGAAGTATTTTTTTTTGAGACCTTTAAAGTGTGACAGTGGAGCTTTAATAGGGATAGCATTTAAAGTGTATATTGCTTTGGGTAGTATGGACATTTTGACACTGTTGATTCTTCCCAACCATGAGCATGGTTTGTTTTTCGAGTTTCATAGTTCTCTTAATAGAGATCTTTTACCTTTGTTAGGTAACTCCCAAATATTTCATCTTCTTTGGCACTACTGTGAATGGAATGGAGTCCTTGACTGTTTTTTCAGCTTGACTATTGTTGGTATATATAAAGGATACAGCTTTATGAGTGTTAATTTTGTAACCACTTCTAAGAGTTTTGTAGTAGAATCCCTCATGTTTTCCAGATATACAATCATATTATCTGCTAAGAGTGAAAGTTTGATCTCTTCTGACCCTAAATGGATAACCTTGATTGCCTTTTCTTCCCTAATTGCAATGGCTAAGACTTCCATTACAATGTTAAAAAGCAGTGAAGACAATGGGCAACCTTGCCTGGTTTGTGATCTGAGTGGACATGATTACAATTTAACTCCATTGAATACAATATTGGCTGTGGGTTTGCTGTAGATGGCCTCTATCAGTTTAAGAAATGCCCCTTCTATACCCATTTTCTTAAGTGTTCTGATCATGAATGGATGCTGGATATTTTCAAAAGCTTTTTGCATCAATTGAGAGAATCATATGGTCTTTGTTTTTTAATTTGTTTATGTAATGAATTATATTTATAGATTTATGTATATTGAACCAGCCTTGAGATTCTGGAATAAAACCCACTTGGTCATGGTGTATAATTTGTTAGATATGTTGCTGGATTCTGTTTGTTAGGATCTTGGTGAATATTTTTGCATCAATATTCATTAGTGGTATTGGTCTATAATTTTGTTTACTTGTTGGGTCTTTTCCTGGTTTGGGGATCAAGGTGATATTTGCTTCATAGAATGTGTTGGGTAGTGTTCCATCTTTTTCTGTATTTTGGAAAAGGTTGAGTAATATAGGTACTAGCTCCTCTTTAAAGGTTTGGTAGAATTCTGACGTGAAGCCATCTGGTCCCAGGCTTTTCTTTTTAGGGAGATTTTGTATAGCTGATGCTATTTCAGAACTTGATATAGGCCTATTCAACATTTCCACTTCATTCTGGCTAAGTTTTGGAAGGTGGTGTGCTTCCAAGTATTGGTCAATCATAGTGGATAGGTCTGAGAATATCCTGTATGGCTGGTTTAGTTATGGCAAATTTCTTCAAGATGTGAATGTCATTAAAGTATTTAATTTTTCCACCATGAATGAAACTCAGTTTAGCTAGATACAGGATCCTGGGTTGAAAGTTATTTTGTTTTAGGAGATTAAACGCTAATGATCACCATCTTCTAGCTTGAAAGGTTTCAGCAAAGAGATCTACAGTCATTCTAATATTCTTCCCCTTGTAGGTTATGGTTTTCTTACATCTGGCTGCTCTCAGAATTTTCTCCTTCATATTAACTTTAGTGAAGTTAATTATGATGTGTGTGGGTGTTGTCTTACTTGGGTTGAGTTGTGCTGGGGTTCTGAAACTGTCTGCTATCTGAATTTCATAATCTCTTGGCATGTCAGGAAAGTTCTCCTTCATAATCTCATGATAATGGGCCTCTGTGCTTTGTGAAGCAACTTCATCACCTTCAGGAATTCCTATAAGGCAAATATTAGTTTTCTTTAAATTATCCCAAAGCTCTCTGAGAGAATGATCTGTTTTTGCTCTCCATTTCTCTTCCTCTTTGAGTGCTTGGGAGCGTTCACAAGCTTTGTCTTCAATGTCAGAAATCCTTTCTTCTGCTTGCTTCATTCTGTTACTGAGGGATTCAACTGTATTTCTCAGATCTTTGAGAGCTCCAATTTCTTATCTCTGTCTGTCAAAATCTTTGGTGATTTGTCTTTGAATTCATTGAATTCTTGAGACAACTTTTGAATTGCTCCTTGAATTTTTAATTCCAACTTTATCTCCATTCTATTAATCTTATTTGCAATCCAAACTCTGAATTCAATTTCTGACATCTCAGCCATTTGTTTATAAATGGGATCTTCAGTTTATCTGCCATATCATTCCTTGGGGGAGCTGATCTACTCTGGTTATTCATGTTACCAGAGTTTTTCTGCTGATTCTGCCCCATGATTGTCTTACACTGTTCGGTAGATGATTAGATAAGGTGAAATTGGGTTGGGAGGATCCTGGAGTAGTGATTAACCAGCCCTTTACCCAAGAGCTGTGACTGGTGTCTATATCTTTTTTCTTTAGAGCTTTGCAAAGGATCCGTACAATGCTATGACTTGAGACACTTGGGACTTACTTGGTGTGGTGGGGCTAACTGGCTCTGTCTTGTTTTCAGCTGGTTTCTGTCCTACCCTAGTGAATTAGTCACTCTGGGTTGAAGTCTCAGCTATGGAGAAATACCAGCAATTAAATCCACCTGCCTCCCATGGGCAACAACTGGAAAAGGACAAATTAAACCTTTCCACAACCACACACCCAGGGTACCACTTTGAATAGTCCTCAGATGACTGGTCCAGTCTGAAAGCTCCAAATCAATTGTCCCAGACAGCACTCAGTCTCAAGTGAGGGAGTTCAAAATGTCTCTGGCAACTAGATAGCAGGGGTCTGCTGGCAGCTCAAGTATGACCCATTCTGATGCTTCGTGGAGTCAAAAGGACCCCCCCCAGCAAATGAATTAGTCTGGGGAGGTTGATGCCTCCTTCCCCACCTTGCACCTCTATCAAGAGGCATCAATCTCTGTAGTTGCAGGGCTATGACCCAGTTCCCTCCAATAAACAGATGCTCCAGGGGTTTGAGCCTGCTTGAGTCACAGAGAGATCTTATGTCCCCTTGGCCAGGCCTCCACACTCTACCGCCATCTGGCAGGGGAAGCTGAGGCCTGACAATCTCGAGTGGTTAATAGAAGCTGGGGCAGTTCACTCAGTCCCAGCTCCACCCGATTGATGTTGCTGACACTTATATTTGCGCAGAATTTGTGATTCTGTCCTGGCTATATTCCCCTGCAGACCAGGCGTTGAGTTCACAGAAACTGCGACTCAGCCTTGGTCTATGCCGCTGCCCAGAGCTAGTGTTTCTGTTTCCCCTGCAGTCTGTGTTGGGGGCGTGTGGTTCACACTTGGCTCAGAGTTCCAGCCTTGGCCTCACTGCCTTCGTCTCAGCTATGATACCCTGAGGGCTGAGTGTTTCTTAGGCTAACTAAAGCAGTCATCTTGCTCAGCCCCACCCTGGGAGTTTGCTGTCTCTGGGCATGCATCTTCAATTCTCCATTCCACCATGCTCAGCCCAGGCCATTACCGCTTCAGGCATACCCTTTGCTCTCGGGGTCTGCGTTACCATCCCAGATCTATTTTGCCAGTGTCTGCCACCAGAGAAGATGCCCGGCTTTCTCTGGTTGCCCAGAGAGATAGGGAATGTCCTTCCAAAATATTCCCAGGGGCGTGAGTCCTATTGTTCCCGCTGCTGTTGCTGCTGCTCTGTGCCAGGGGCCACCCCATTTCCCTTCCCGTATAGTTTCTTCAGTCCGCCATTTTCTCCTTTCCCCTGTGCCGCAGAATCAGCACAGATCTGCAACAGCCTATGCCCTGTCCACACCTCTCGAGATAATGCCCAAGAATCTGGACTCTGAGGGGGTCAGGCTTATAGACCTCAGGGTGAGAGTGGAGGGGAGTGCTGGGAGTTCAGAAGTGCACGTAGAGAATATATACAGTCTTATACAGTTTTATGCCTGGCAGGAGAGTACCATGGCATCTTAGTAGGGGAAGGAGATCCGGTTTTTAGGGGGTCACTCCTGTGGGATAAAATGGGAGGACATTTGAACTCTGCTTGCTTGTTTGTAGAAAGTACCGCAAGCTGTTCTCATGCAGAAGGGACTCTTGTCTGCTTGGCGATAGATTTTGTACCTTTTGTTTGTATCCTTGGGTTCGCAGCTCACCTCAGCAGGGTTGATGTGTGTTATGCAACCTTCTCTCTTGGCTCAGATCCAAACCATCAGCTTACTTGCTAAACTTCTGTCCTTTAACTCTCCTTCTGGACGGGAGCCTCTGTGGAAAGCTGGCTTCAGTCGGCCATCTTGCCTCCACCCACCTGAGGAGTTGTTTCTTATAAATAAGCAATAATTCTGCTGGGAAGACAGGTATAAACCAGGACTGTCCTGCGCGAAGCCACTGGACATTCAGCCCAATTTACTATTATGCCATGTGGCAGAGAACTTTCCCTGCAATCATCTCTTTGAACCTCACCATCACCTGAGGCTTGCATAACACTGACACCTCTCCTTTCTTTCACTGACTTAGTTTAGTTCCTGGATTGAGCCGAACAGTTATAGATACATCTTTGGGTTACAACATCTGGCCCGAGAGCTTCCTCCTCCCCACGGGCACTAAAGCCATACCCTCTAAATGGTTCTCACTGGGGACTGTCCTTTGGTATTTGTATCTGGCTTTCATGAATGGATGACTTAGAAACCCATTTGCTTTCCTCTACAGAAGGTGCTAAGGACAACCTTCTAACATTTTCACCAAGTATATTTATTAATAAGTTAAGAGGCAGAAGTTTAGGTTCCCTAGAATAGGGTTTCTTCTTAAGGCCAAAGACACTTTTAGAGACAGTTATGAGTAGCTATTAGGTACTCAGACAAATTTTGGTTCTGCCACTTATTTATAACACTTGGTGCCTCAGTTTCCACATCTGAATATTAGGAAGAATTTAACAGTATACACCTCATGGTGCTAATGTGAGAATATAAATAATGCATGCAATGCTTTTCCTTATCATAAAACTGTGATTTCACAAGAAAATGTAGAATAAAATTTATAGCTTTACCTTATTAACTACAGATTTGATAAGCTTTTCTTATTATCTTACCATTCATCACATATTCTATTTTCCATAACCCTGACTTTCATTCCACTATTTTGCTATGATACCCCTAGTCCTTTTAGGAATAAAGGATACATTAAACAAGCACAAAAAAAAGCATTGTCAGCTTGTAAGGTGTCAGTGTGCACCCCTCCCCGCCATATTTTTCTGGAAGAACTAAAGCCCAGGGGATGGCATCCAGGCACACACACAGCTGCACTGACAGAGCCACAGAGCAAAGGGCTCCCTCAGGGAGTTTCCCCTAGTCCTCAAGAAAGTCACAGACCTAGTGGCATGTGTGTCTTTCCTTAAGTATGACTACATTACTTTAACTCATTAGAGGTAGATTTTTCTCAGTTAAATATAAATTTAAAACAAAAACCTGCAATCAGTTTACAAAGTTAATGCAATATATTTTTTCCCTAAGTGTTTCTGGTATATCTTTAGAACGGAAAGGAACTAGTCTGTGTGTAAGGCTGAAATAGCTGTCATGAGCAAAAAACTTTCAAGAGTTTTCTTTTCTAGACCTGCCACTATGCTGTCTATCAGCAATGACAGGGAGACATACTTTATAGACAAAATTGTAAATTAAGCCCATCAAGCTGTAAAGACTCAACAAGACATATCACTTAGTAGAAAATACTAAGAAAAAATTTTCGAAATAAACTTGTTATGCTTTGTATTTAAATGGCCAATAGCCATTATGAATGTGAGAACTACCAAAGCTAAGAAATAAATGTTAACAGACCATCAATAAGACCTTCCACTACGCTCTATGGCCACTCCTATAATGTCTTACAAAACAACCTATGGTGACCAACCTTATAAAATGTCTATGTAGTAGATGACATTTGCCCTCTAAAATAGCAATACAGATTTCTTCTCATAAGTGAGATTCTACCTAGGTCCTCTCGCCAACAAAAGAAGTTATAAGCTTATGTGAGACTAATGGTGGTATTACAACCACTTTCCTTTAAAAGGAAGTCAATGATAATCCTGAAAGACACAAGAGTGAAATCCATAATCCTGATATTGCAATCCCAGAAAAAAAATCAAAATCCCTGAAGTCTGAAATCCTGAAAAGCATAATCCCAAAATATCAAAATCTCGAAAACATAATTCTGGAAAATGTAATTGTAAAAATTCTTTGGAAGGTATTTATTTACACTTTTAAAAGGGAATTTAGTAGAGAAACTCATTAAAAACATGACAGACTACTTCATCAGCCACTTGACACAATAAAACAGGCAATAATAACACGCATTTTTGCAAGTATGAACACCCACCATGCTATGCTAATGACAGTCACATGGAATAACAGCAGGGAGCTGACAAACCATACTCACATACAAACAGGTCCAAAAGCAAAATGCACAAACATACATCATTGAGCTTGTGTGCATCCAGCTTTCGTACTGCCGCATCTGAAACACCATGACAAACAACCAAAGTCTTTTGATGAGATCAGTTAAAAATGGCAATGGGTCACCACCAGATATATTGTCGCCTAAAGAGCTACGATCTCACAAAACTGCATCATTCCCAAATGCAGATACACAGCAAGAAATTTTGTTTATTTACCAATAAGCATTTTTTATTGTTGCGTTTTCCCAGTCATTAATACGTGAATAAGCAGGTTAAGTTCCAGAATTTCTGGATCCAACAGAAGCATGAATTGTACATAGATAAAAGATAGTGGCGACAGTTTTGAAGGTGCCATCCATTAGTTCAGTTGAGTCATGTGCTAGTTCTTCTACATTAGATTTAGTGGGAACTATGAGTCTATCTCCTTGAACAGTGAAATATTTAATCAAGAATAGTTCACTATCTGACGTGTTTTATAACACTGAAGAAGATTCAAGTGACACTGAGGGCAAGGATGACATTACAGGATGTCAAGAGGATGTTTTGAAGGCAAGGATGACATTACATGTGAAAGAGCAGAAGTAGACAATTGAATAGTTTGTCAGAGAAGGTTTCTTATATTTTTTTGCCTTCCTTTTCCTGTCTTCTATGATCTTTAAAACACTTGCTGCATTTGTATTTGGAGAATGGTTGTGGTTTATAAATTTTCTAAGTATATGCTGTACATTTGAAAGTGTGGTTATTGCTTCCCTGTCACAATTAAACAATTCTCTGCTTTTGAAGCACCAATAATAATTAACTTTTAAACTTTTATCTTTCAAAAGGTACAAAGGGGTTACCAATCAAAGCCTGTTTGTGAGAGAACAATTTCACAGATCTCTTCCACTGTGTTATAAGAAACACAGAAAAGGCAATGAAATTCAGTAGCCCCAATACAAGATCTGCATCAGTCAGGGTTCTACAGAGGGGAACTGGCTCCCACAATTATGGTAGCCAAGAAGTCCCACAACGGAGCATCTCCAGGCTGTGCTGAGAGTGTCTAACCTGCGGCGTGGGCTGCAGTGGCGTGTTGATTATTTGAGGACTGTTTTGCTTATCTGTGGTGTTGGATATTGTGAAGAAGTTAGCATGGAATTTTTTTTTTTTTGCTCATCACCTTTCCATAGTGTTTGTGTATTTAATGTGTAGCTCAAGGCAAATCTCATTCCTCGAATTCATAGCAGAGGAGAAAAAAGGTTGGACACCACTGCGTGTAGACCCTGGGATGAGGGCAGAGTGGCTCACCAAAAGCCTCCAGACCAGGGAGCCTACTGGTTTAAATCCTGGGATCCAAACGAGGGCCAGCAAGCCTGGAGTTTTATGTCTGCGTCAGCAGAAGAAAAGTCTGTCCCAGTGTTCAGAGAGTGACCAACTTGCCCTCTTTATCTGTTGTCTTTGGGCCCCCAGCCAAGTGGAAGGCTCCCAGCAACAATGAAGGGAGATCTACCCCACCTAATTCACACAGGCTCACACACTAATCTCCTCTGGAAACATCTTCACAGACACACCCAAAATAATGCTTTACCAGGTTTCTAGGAATTTCTCAATCCAGTCGAGTTGATACCTAAAATTAAGTTCACAAGTTCACCCTTTTCAACTTGCTACCCACATGCATCTCCTTATGCCATATTTAATTTCCAAATAAAGACAATAACAAGGTAATGGTTCTGCCAAATATGATGCAGCTACCCTGTGATGATGATTTTCTGGGATCATTAGGAGACTTCAGGGATTCTCATCCTTTGAGAGCTCAACCCTCAGGATGTTGGGACTGGGTCTTTCAGGATTATGATCCAACCCCCCTTTAAAAGGAGGGCACGGCCAGTCACGAGCACTAGGCCATGATCCTCCCTCCTAGATGCAGACAGACCTCGCTATAACCACTCTGGGCAAAGCGAGACAGGCTGCTAGTAAAAGGACAGACCTCTACTGGATTACCGTTATACATCAAGCCTGTTCCCACACTGCCCCTGGTCCTAAAAGAGGATATGATTCCACTGAGAAAAACAACTAGACAGAAATTCCAAATCATTAAGAACTTCCTTGTTATTTACCCAAGTCAAGTAATCACACTTATAGCTTTTGAGATGCTTTATGGAGTCTGCATTCTCCCCTCTAAAACAACTTTACCCAAATAAAAGCACTTCTGATAGTTTCTAAGCCTACAATACAACACATAGCTTTGGATATATTTCACAAAATAAAATAAAACGTCAATAGTTCTGAAGTTCTTGTTCTTATATATATTCATCTGTTCCTATTGCTCTTGTTAATACAGCAGTATTTTAAATTCATTAAGAATGAAATGGCTGGGGGCGGCGCCTGTGGCTCAGTGAGTAGGGCGCCAGCCCCACATAGTGAGGGTGGCAGGTTCAAACGTGGCCCCGGCCAAACTGAAAAAAAAAAAAATAGCCGGGCGTTGTGGCAGGTGCCTGTAGTCCCAGCTACTCGGGAGGCTGAGGCAAGAGAATCACCTAAGCCCACGAGCTGCAGGTTGCTGTGAGCTGTGATGCCACAGCACTCTACTGAGGGTGATAAAGTGAGACTCTGTCTCTAAAAAAAAAAAATTTGTTTTAATAATAATAATAATTAGACACCATTAAGATATAAGACTTCTATACAAAAGACATAACCAACAGAGTAAAAAGACAACCTATAAAATGGAAGAAAGTATTTGCAAATCATATACCAGATAAGGGATTAACATAGAGAATA
>CAUYRH010043223.1:0-21454 GCA_963574655.1 Perodicticus potto | reverse complement strand
AGCCTAAATAACCACCAACCCAGGAATGGATTAACAAGCTGTGGTATACATACACCATGGAATACTATTCAGCCATTAAAAAAATGTAGACTTTACATTCTTTGTATTAACCTGGATGGAAGTGGAACACATTATTCTTAGTAAAGCATCACAAGAATGGAGAAGCATAAATCCCATGTACTCAATTTTGATATGAGGACAACTAATGACAATTAATGACATGGTGAGGGTGGGGAAGGGGAGAGCAGAGAGAGAAAGAAGGAGGGAATTGTGGGGAAAGGAAGAGCAGACAGAGGGAAAGAGTGAGGAGGTGGGGTCTTGGTGTGTGCCACACCTTTTGGGGGCAAGACACGATTGTAAGAGGGTCTTTACCTGACAAATACAATCAGTGTAACCTGGTTTCTTGTACCCTCAATGAATCCCCAACAATAAATTAAAAAAAAAATTAACAAAAAATAGCTTAAAACTAAAAAAAAGAAATTTAAAATTCTGGTAGCTTTTGTTGACTTCTGGTAATAAAATTACTTTGAAAATCACTGTAAAGTAGCAGAAACTCATTTAGGGAACATGAAATAAAAGATAAGATTGAATATTTTGGAAGAGAACTAGAACATGGAAAAAAGTTCTTATACATGGATGTTTATTGTCTCAAATGATCCTTTTTGACTGTTGTGATTTGCCTGAACTCACTGTTTCAAACTACACAACACACCTCATCTCCTTCAAATTATATACCTGTTGGGTGTAAAAGCAGTTCTCTAGGAGTCATACACTAATAATGCACAGACAGACCATTTTCCCACCTTCAGCTACAGTGGTGATGTGTTAATTTTTTAGCAATCTGATACGTATTTATATTTTACTTTTGTTTTTAATTTTTGTGCCTTGATTGATGAAGTAAAGCATTTTGTTCATCTGTGTCTTTTCTTTTGCAGTTTTTGGCTGGGGCTGGGTTTGAAACTGCCACCTCCGGCATATGGGGCCAGCACCCTACTCCTTTGAGCCACAGGCACTGCCCTCATCAGTTTTTTGATATTTGTTTTTTTTCTTAGGCATGACTCTTCATGTGTTTTTCCCATATTCTCTGCTATTTGTCTTTTTCCTATGGATATTTAGATTGCTTTATGTTAACTATTGCTTGTCATATATATTGCAAATACCTCTCTTATTTTATTGTTTCTCTTTATTTTATAAAAATGACTTTCAGTATTCCTTAAAATTCTACTTGCTCATCATAAAAAATTCAAACAATAGAGAAAAGATCACAGAAAGGTAAAAATTTTTCCAATTTCCACTTCCTAGAGATAAAAAGCAAACCCTACAAGCAATTGATAAAGTTTTGATGAAAACTGCTTCATACATCAACTACTTCATACAGATAAGTAACTAGTTACATAGGTAGAGGTTTAGAATAATTGCTTAAAAACACAGCATAAGTTATAACTGAAATAGCTGCACTTAAGGTAAATATTTCTTTATTATAAAATATGTCGTTCCTAAAAGAGTCTTTATTATAAAAAATTAGAATTTATAATAGCTTTTGAACAAAGTAGTTTGACCCTGGGATGCATCCTTGGAAATTTTTTCTATAAAAGGTGAAAAAAAATTACAAAATATTAATTATTTTTTGTCTTTCCTCAATACTTCTCTTAGTTATCTCAGAATTTTAATGTTGTCAAATTTTATAATACTAATGCCTTTTTTCTAACCATAATTACCACAGTTGTTAATTTTTTTCTAATTTTAAACAGATCATTAGCTTCACCTTGGCATTTCATTAATTTTTTATTTATTTTGATTTATTGATTTTTATGTGTATTTTATTATTCTAATAACTTTTATGAAAAGCTCTTATGTGTTGAGTTTCTTGAGTTCTTGCATATTTCAGAATATTTCTCCGTTTCATTTATGTTTGAAGAATGATTTGGCTCGCTATACAATTATTGTCATACCTTCTTTTATTTAGGACTATCTGGATATTTTTGAATATTTCACCATTGTCTGCTGAGATTACTGATAGGTTGCTTTGGATAAAGCTGACAGCAAACCTTTCTTAGCGTGTGCGCACACACACGCATATTTGTATGTACCTTTCTTGTTCTGTCTAGATGTTCATTTGATTCTTTTCTTTTTAAACATATATATTTTTTGGTAGTATCTCTAGAGATTACAAAATAGATCTTCAACTTATCAAAGTCTAATATTACTTGAAACTTCTATGCTCTTCCTAGACAATGTTAAAAATTTTAACTCTATTTAACCTCCTGTCAACTTGCATGAGTTGTTGAGTATTTTAATTCTATCTATATTTTAAATCATATAAAATATATTAACGATAATAGCTGTTACTATTATTATCACTTATTACAGAAAATATGCATTTAAGTTGAACCATAGTTAGCTTTTTGTTGTTCTTCATTCTTTGCTTCATCTCCAGGCTTCCATATGGGATCATTTTCTTTCTGTCTGGAGAACATTTTTGTTATTTTACTAAGTGTGGTATGGATCTACTGCTGCAGGATTTTCTGAATTTTTGTATTTATCTCACCTTTATCTTCCAAGTATATTTTTGCTGAGTATTGACTTCTAGATAGATACTATTGTCTGTCATCACTTTAATGATATGCATCTCTGCTGTCTTCTTATTTATTTCTGTCTAATGTCAGTCTTCTGTACTCTTTTCTCATCCTTTTCCTGTACTTTTTCCTCTCCATCTCTCATTTTTTATAATTTTTCTGAACTTATTTTTTTCATCATTGTCTAAACCAGTACATAATGTTCTTGATTTAGCTAATTGTGTTTTTCAGTTCAAGAATTTTGATTTAGTTTTGTATTATAATTCCTAATTCCCTTTCAAAATCGTCAATCTTGTATTTCACCTCTTTGAATATATTAAGGATTTTTATTTTTAAGTGTGTATTTGGGAACTCCATTATCTTAAACCCCTTTAGGCTGTTTCAATTGCTTCTTGTTTCTCTTGTTTTTTGTTTAGCTTTCCTTACTTCCTCATTTCTGTTTGTTTTTAATTCTAGAGTGCCTGGTTAGAAAATTGGACTGAATTACAGAGTCTGCTTTTATCAGAAGTGGAATTCTGAGTCTATGATTTATTTCATTTTTATCCTTAATGTTGAGGAGTTTTTTAGAATAGAACTTGTTAATGAATTCTCTGTAGTCAATTCCCACCTGCATTACTTCTCTGGATGTATTATTTATTTATTCCAGGCAAGTTTACTTCTACTATTATTAACATATTGTTTGGTTCCTTTTTTTTCCTTTCTCAGAATTCCAGTGTGTGTGTGTGTGTGTGTGTATATATATATATATATATATATATATATATATATATAGATATGTAGATACATATATATACACACATACATATACCTGTGTGTATGTGTGTGTGTTGATTTTTCTGCTTTGCTTTAAGATTTGTCATCCTCTTAAAAATCCTTTAAATATTTTTTGTTAAATATTTATCCTTTAAATAATTTTTGTTTGACTGAACCATATTTAAGAGATCTGACTGTGTTTTATAGTCGATAGTATGCTGCTTCTAGTATGACTTTGTCTCTACACTGTTTTCATTTTTTTTCTTGTATTTCTACTAGAGCTTTATTGGCCCACTTCATTTCTCTTTCTATTATCTTATAATCTCTTTTGAAGCTTTATTTCTCTTTTCAAAGTCTTTTTTTTTAAAAAAGTTTTATGTAAAGTTTTTTATACTCTGAAGAATTATTTGCATGATGCCTTCTTCTCTAATCTACTGGATGCTATTTATTTTGTGTTGTTTTCCTTCTGCTTTACTGTTTTTAAGTGTGTAGGTCTGATGCTGGTTCCTTTTCATTTAAAGCTTATCTTTGCATAGAGTCAACTAGTTATTCTATGAGAATGACTTGATATCAGTGTTGAGCCAAAGCTATCCATGACTTAGATCCAGTATTATAACTTTAAATACTCTATCATTTAATCTTTAATTTGTTCTTACCCTAGGCTTAATTCTTTCCTTAGTTGTTGAAGGTCAGTGGTCGGTGTGGCCCAGAGAAAATCTCTTTAGTTCACATCTCTGGGTTATCATCTGGCATTTGTTTTCTTCCCACCTGCTTTCTCTTTGCTTTACCTCTAGATGTTTCATTTGGTTAGGAGTCTCAGAAGGCATGTGGGGCAGACTTTAAAATAAGAATTTATGTGCTAATTTTATCCCATAAAGTTTTCTGTTTGCTTGTTTTGGTTTGATTTATAGCATTTTTGTCTTTCCTCTCTACTTGGTGGAGGGGGGGGTACTCTGTCCAAACAGGCTAGCAGAGAGCCGCTGACCTCCAGGGAACCACCTAACCTGGCACCCTCAGAGGTTGGGGATTTTTAAGGTTGGGGCAAAGTACCCTACTGTACACCTATATTGCTCCTTTCTCCCTCTTTCTGTGCTTCTATTCCTTTTGTCAATATTCTCTTTTACCCACCCCTCTCCTTTCTATTTTTTTCTTTTCTTTTCTTTTTTTTCTTTCTTTTGTTCTCTTTGCTCTTCAATCTTCTTATCCTTCTGGTCCTGTGCCAAAGGGACTCATTTAAACCCTAGTGCAGAGGATTAGTAACTTAAAGAGCAAGAAGAAGTGAGAGGACAATTAGGGCAAGGAAACAGATAAAAGAAATCACTCATGAGGAAGAATTAGCAGAAAAAACCTGGCAACATGAAAAACCAGTCTAGAGAAACCCCCCCAAGAGACCATGAGGTAGCTACTGCAGTGGATTCCACTGATAAAGAAATGTTAGAAATGGCAGAAAAGGAATTTAGAACACAGATAATGAAAACAATGAAGGCAATGATGGAAACAATGAAGGAAACTGCTGATACAGTGGAAAATAACCAAAAGGAAATCCAAAAACAGAATCAAATCCGAGATGAATGATATGAAGAATATAGAAAGGATATAGCAGAGCTGAAGGAACTGAAGCAGTCAATTAGGGAACTTAAAGATGCAGTAGAAAGTATCAACAACAGATTGGACCATGCAGAAGAAAGAATCTCAAGGGTAGAGGACAAAGCTCTTGAGATAACTCAGATAGTTAAAGAGGCAAAAAAGGAGAGAGAGAAAGCAGAACGTTCACTGACAGAATTATGAGACTCTATGAAGTGTTCAAACATACGAGTTACAGGTATCCCAGAAGGGGAAGAAGAATGCCTCAGGGGAATGGAAGCCATACTAGAGAATATTATAAATGAAAATCTCCCAAATATCACCAAAGATTCTGGCACACTCCTTTCAGAGGGATATCAAACCCCAGGTTGCCTCAACTATAACCTAACTTCTCCAAGACACATTGTAATGAATCTGTCCAAAGTCAAGACAAAAGAAAAAAGATTTTTCAAGCTGCCAGGAGCAAAGAATGAAGAACAACAAAAAGATAACTGGCTAATTTTGATTTAGCTTGGTATTATAATTCCTAATTCCCTTTCAAAATGCTCAATCTTGTATTTCACCTCAATCTTTATTTTGGTGAAATAAATAAAATAGCGCCAGTTGACCTACAGGGGCAAACCCATCAGGGTGACTGCAGACTTATCTAATGAAACTTTCCAACCAAGGAGACAATTGTCATCTACCTTTAATCTACTTAAACAGAACAATTTCCAGCCCAGAATTATATATCCTGATAAGCTAAGGTTTAAAATTGATGAAGAAATGAAATCATTTACTGATATACAAACATTGAGGAAATTCACCCACAACAAGACCAGCTCTACAGGAAATACTTCAACTTGTTCTACACACTGGTCGTCACAATGGATCAACAGCAAAGTAAGAACTCAGAAATTAAAGGACAGAACCTAACTTCCACACTGATGCAAAAGATAAAAGTAAGCAATGGACTCTCACAAAATAAGGTGACTAGAACACTACCACACATATCACTTACCTCAATAAATGTCAATGACTTGAATTCCCCACTGAAGAGGCACAGATTGGCTGACTGGATTAAAAAACACAAGCCATCCATTTGCTGTCTGCAGGAAACACACCTAGCTTCAAGAGATAAATTAAAACTCTGAGTTAAGGGTTGGAAGACAATTTTTCAGGCAACTGGAATTCAGAAGAAAAGAGGAGTTGTAATCTTATTTTCAGATACATGTGGATTTAAAGTAACTAAAGTCAAAAAAGACAAAGATGGTCACTTTATATTGGTCAAGGGAAAAATACAACAAGAAGACGTTTCAATTCTACATATTTATGCAGCCAATTTAAATGCTCTCAGATTCTTGAAACACACCGTACTCAGTCTGAGCAATATAATATCCTATAATACCATAATAACAGGGGACTTTAACACTCCTCTTATAGATCTGGGCAGATCCTCTAAACAGAAATTAAACAAAGACATAAGGGACTTAAATGAGACCCTAGAACAACTGTGCTTGATAGACACATATAGAACACTCCATCACAAAGATAAAGAATATACATTCTTCTCATCACCCCATGGAACATTCTCCAAAACTGATCATATCCTAGGACACAAAACAAACCTCAGCCAAATCAAAAGAATTGAAATTTTACCTTGTATCTTCTTGGACCACAAGGAACTTAAAGTGGAACTCAATTCCAACAAAACGTTCAACCCCACACAAAGGCATGGAAATTAAACAACCTTCTGTTGAATGACAGTTGAGTGCAGGCAGAAATAAAAGAGGAAAGCATTAACTTCCTTGAGTATAACAACAGTGAAGACACAAGCTACCAAAACCTGTGGGGTACTGCAAAAGCAGTTTAGAGAGGAAAATTATGACTTTAGATGCCTACATTTGAAAAACAGAAAGAGACTGCATCAACAAACTCACAAGCCAGCTTATGTAATTGGAAAAAGAAGAACAATCTAAACCTAAACCCAGCAGAAGAAAAGAAATATCCAAAATAAATCAGAGATCAATGAAACTGAAAACAAAAGAATCATTCAGAAAATTAATGAAACAAGGAGATTTTTTTTTGAAAAAATAAATAAAATAGATAAACCTTTGGCCAGACTAACTAGAAATAGAAAAGCAAAATGTCTAGTAACCTCAATCAGAAATGATAAAGGGGAAATAACAACTGATGCCACAGAGATACAAGGCATCATCTCTGAGTACTACCAGAAACTCTATGACCAGAAATTTGATGATGTGAAGGAAATGGATCGATATTTGGAATCACACTCTCTCCCTAGACATAGCCAGGAAAAAATAGAGCTCCAGAACAGACCAATTTCAAGCACTGAGATCAAAGAATGAAATAAAAAAATCTTCCAACAAAAAATCTTCCAATAAAAAAATCGTCCAACAGAAAAATGCCCTGGTCCAGATGGCTTCACACCAGAATTCTATCAAACCTTCAATGAAGCGCTTATTCCTGTACTGCAGAAATTATTCCAAAAAACTGAGGAGGAAGGAATCTTCCCCAACATGTTCTATGAAGCAAACATCACTTTAATACCAAAACCAGAAAAAGACCTAACTAAAAAAGAGAATTTCAGACCAATTTCACTCATGAATATAGATGCAAAAATTCTCAACAAAATCCAAGCCAATAGATTACAGCTTATCATCAAAAAAGTGATACATCATGATCAAGTAGTTTTCATCCTAGGGATACAAGGCTGGTTTAACATATGCAAGTCCATAAACGTTATCCACCATATTAACAGAAGCAGAAACAAAGACCGTGCGATCCTCTCAATAGATGCAGAAAAAGCATTTGATAAAATCCAGCATCCTTTTCTAATTAGAACACTGAAGAGTATAGGCATATGTGGCACATTTCTGAAACTGATTGAAGCTATCTATGACAAACCCACAGCTAATATTTTACTCAATGGAGTAAAACTGAAAATTTTTCCTCTTAGAACTGAAACCAGACAAGGTTGTCCTCTGTCACCATTACTATTCAATGCTACCCAATACAATTAGGCAAGACAAGGAAATAAAGGGTATCCAAATGGGAGCAGAGGTGGTCAATCTCTCCCTCTTTGCTGACAACATGATCTTATACTTAGAGGATCCCAAAGACTCATCCACAAGACTCCTGCAAGTCATCAGAATACACGGTAATGTCTCAGGATATAAAACCAATATCCACAAGTCAGTAGCCTTTGTATATGGCCATAACAGTCAAGATGAGAGGCTAATTAAGGATACAACTCCCTTCACCATATCTTCAAAGAAAATGAAATACTTAGGAATATACCTAACAAAGGAGGTGAAGGACCTCTAAAAAGAAAACTATGAAATCCTAAGAAAGGAAACAGCAGAGGATCTTAACAAATGGAAGAACATACCATACTCATGGCTGGGAAGAATCAACATTGTTAAAATGTCTATATTTCCCAAAGCAATCTACTTATTTAATACCATCCCTATTAAGATACCAACATTGTACTTTCAAGATTTGGAAAAAATGATTCTGCATTTTATATGGAACCAGAAAAAAACCCACGTAGCTAAGGTAGTTCTCAGTAATAAAAACAAAACTGGGGGTATCACCATACCAGACTTCAGGCTGTACTATAAAGCCATACTGGTCAAGACAGCATAGTACTGGCACAAAAATAGAGACATAGACATTTGGAATCGTATAGAAAACCAGGAAATGAAACCAACATCTTACAACCACCTAATCTTCAATAAACCAGTCAAGAACAACCAAAGCAAATAGACATCCTACCAAATGGAAAAGGATGTTTGCATATTTTGAATCAGACAAAAGCTTGATAAGTAGGATCTATAGAGAACTCAAATTAATCCACATGAAGAAAGCCAGCAATCCCATGTATCAATGGGCAAGAGACATGAATAGAACCTTCTCTAAAGAAGACAGACGAATGACTAACAAACATATGAAAAAATGCTCATAATCTCTAGTAATTAGAGAAATGCAAATCAAAACCACCCTGACATACCATCTAACTCCAGTGAGAATGGCTCTCATCCCAAAATCTCAAAACTGCAGATGCTGGCATGGATGTGGAGAGAAGGGAACACTTTTACATTGCTGGTGGGACTGCAAACTGATACAACCTTTTTGGAAGAAAGTATGGAGAACTCTCAAAGAACTCAAGCTAGACTTCCCATTTGATCCTGCAATCCCATTACTGGGCATCTACCCCGAAGGAGAAAAATCCTTTTACCATAAGGACACTTGCACTAGACTGTTTATTGCAGCTCAATTTACAATCGCCAAAATATGGAAACAACCTAAATGCCCACCAACCCAGGAATGGATTAACAAGCTATGGTATATGTACACTATGGAATACAATTCAGCCATTAAAAAAAATGGAGACTTTGAAGCCCTTGTATTAACCTGGATCGAAGTGGAACACATTATTCTTAGTAAAGCATCACAAGAATGGAGAAGCATGAATCCCATGTACTTAAGTTTGATATGAGGACAATTAATGACAATTAATGACATGGTAGGGGTGAGGGAAGGGAAGAAAAGAGAGAGAAAGAATGAGGTAGGGGTGGGGAAAGGGAGAGCAGAGAGAGGGAAGGAGCGAACAAATGCAATCAGTGTAACATGGTTTCTTGTACCCTTAATTAATCCCCCAAAAAAAAAAAGCCACGCATCTCGGCCAGACCTGGCTGAGCACTTATGGAGGCACCTCTGATGCATACCATTATATATATATAAAGATTAAACTACATTTAATATTTTGTGCCCTTGAAAGATATGCCAGTTAAAAGGGATTTTTTAATAATGGACTATTGGAGAATGTGTCCTCCAGGAGGTTATAGGGTATTAGGACTTAGAGCCCATGTCCCCGGTTCTCCCTTTCTTAATTAATGGATGTAGATTTAGGAACATTATTTGTTCATTTGCCATAACAGACGGGACTTTAGAAACACAAAATCTCAATGTCAGAAAATATTCTAGGGCATTTTTAAATTGGCAGCCTAGAATTACTATTAATAAATTAATATAATTTCCATAATTTGTGCTTTTAATTTACTTTTCACTTAGCTAAAACACATGGATTTAGGTTGGGTCTTTAATGTTCTACCTTTTATGAAGATATTTTTGTCTGTGCATGGTTGTTCAACGTGATGAAAGAAATTGAAGAAGACACAAATAAATGGAAAATATATTGTCTTCACAGATTGAAAGAAGTAATATTATTAAAAATACCCATCCTGCCCAGAGCGATCTACAGATTCAATGCAATATCTATCAGAATTCCAATGACATTTTTCACAGAAACAGAAAAGTAATTCTACAATTTATGTAAAACCCACAAGAGACCCTGAATAGCCAAAGTAATCTTGAGGAAGAACAAAGCTGAAGGCATCACACCGCATGACTTCCAAATGTACTGCAAAGCTGTAACAATCATAACAATATAGTTATGGCATAAATACAGACATACAGACAAATGAAGCACAGAGAGGGCCCAGAAATAAACTCACACACTTTCAGCCAAAAGGCCAACTTATTTTTCACAAATATGCCAAGAACCAACGATGAGGAAAGCATAATCCCTTTAATAAATTGTGTTGGGAAAACGGGACGTCTATATGCAGAAGAATGTAATTACACCCTTAAAGCACACCATTTGCAAAAATAAACACAAAATGGATTAAAGATGCAAACTTAAGACTAGAAACTTTTAAAACTACTAGAAGAAAATACAGAAAGAAATTATCTATATTGTTCTGGGCAATAATTTTGTGGTTATGAACCAAAAGCACAGGCAACAAAAACTAAAGTAGACAAATAGAATTGCATCAAACTAAAAGTATTTATGCATAGGAAACAATCAACAAATTGAAGCAATAACCTATAGAATGGAAAAAAAAATATGCAAACTATATATCTGATATGGTGTTAATATCCAAAATATATAAGGAACCCAAACAGCTCAATAATAAAACAAGTAACCTGATTTTAAAAATACTCAAAGGGCCTGAATTGACATTTCTCAAAAGAAGGTAGACAAATGGCCAATAGGAAAATGAAAAAATGCTCAGCATCACTAATCATTAGGGAAATGCAAATCAAAACCACAATATTACCTCGCACCTGTTAAAATAGCTATCATCAAAATACAAAAGATAAGTATTGGTGAATATATGGAGACAGGAACTTTGTACACTGCTAGTGGGAATGTAAATTGGTATAGTCATCATGAAAACAGTATGGAAGTTCCCCCCAAAAATTAAAAATAGGACTACCACATGGTCCAGCAATCCCACTTCTAGGTATAGATTCTAATAAAATGAAATCAATGTCTCAAAAAGACATCTGGACTCCCATATTCATTGCAGGATTATTCACAGCACCCAAGATCTGGAAATAACTTTAGTGCCTATGGTCAAATTAGTGGGAAAAAAATGTGTTATACACATATATTGGAATATTACCTGGCATTTTAAGAAGAACAAAATCCTATTATTTGCAAAAGCATGGATAACTTGTATGACATTATAATAAGTAAAGTAAGCCAAGCATAGAAAGACCAACTATACATTTTCTCACTTATATGTAGAATCAAGAAATGTGAACTCAGAGGAGCAGAGAGTAGAGTGGTGGTTGCCAGAGGCTGGGTGGTAGGAGAAAGGAAGAGATGTTGGTAAAAGTATAAAATGTTTCAATTAGACAGGAAGAATAAGTTCTAATGAGCTCTAAGGTAAAGCATGGTAGCCATAATTACCTGTATTGGATGTTTGAAATTTGCTAAAAGAGTAGATCTCAAATGTTCTTACCACAGAAAAAGGTAAGGTGACAGATACGTAACTTAGCTCAATTGTGGTAATCATTTTACAGTGTTTACATATGTCAAACATTTTGTCGTATACCTTAAATATTCATAACTTTTATTTGTCAGTTATACCTCAATAAAGCTGGACAATAATAAAGCTAATAGCATTTTTAGGAAGGACATAAAGGAAGAAGTGAAACAATTTAATAAGACCAAAATAAGACTATCCATTCAAGAAAAGAAAGAACAAAAAAAAATTAATAGATGAATGAAATAATAGGTGAAGGTATTTAAAGTGTCTCAGACAAGGGATTAATTTCTGTAATACACAAGGAATTTCTAAAACACAACAACAAGAAGACAGCAGTTGTAATTGGAAAGTGGCAACAACTGTGAACAGGTAATTTATAATCAAGAAACACAAAGAACCAAGATACACAAAAAGTGTAGTTCAAATTAATTATAATCTGAAAAATGCATATTAAAAACAGATTTATATGAACTATATGTCTTATACAGAAAATTAGAAGAGTAATTAATTTCAGTTATTTGGAGAGATGTAGTGCTACAAGAACATTTCATGTTGCTAGCAGTAGGGTAGATTTGGTACAGCTGCACTGAAGAGGTATCATTATTTTGGCAAATAAGGGATAGGCATAACCTAGGCTAGAATTATTCTACTCCTATAAATTTAAAGAAATTCTCACAGAAGTAAATGAAGAAATTTTTTAGGATATTTCACTAGCCATGTGTGTAGTGCCTGGGACTTAGAGGCACCCTGGGTTTACTTCACCATGAGAATAAATAGGTAAAATGTGTGAATGAACACAGTTTACACAGCAAATAGAAAATTAGATAGATGTGTACACTGTGACATAGACTGATCTCAAAAATATCATATTTAGTTGCAAACAGAATGAGATATATTTTATAACAACAAATAAATCAAAATCCTGCACACAAAACACTTTTTTATTTTAATGAACACACATTAAAAATAATGCAAATTAAACACAATAGAATGGTTGTTTTTCCAGTTACCTTGATGAGTAACAAACTACTCGAAACTTAGTGGCTGAATAATAACAATTATTCATTCTACTTACAAATCCATGAGTCAAGAATTCAGACATGGCTGGAGTAGGCGACACCTTGCTTCCTTCGTATCTGCAAAGGCCATTTAATGCATTACAGTGATAGCTGAGTTAGTCTGTAGTGCCTAAGATCTGTTGGTTCACATGTCTGGCACTTGGGCATAGACAGTGGAAGTGTTGACTCAACTGGGACTTTTTCCCTTTTCCTTTTGTCTTCAGGGACTGTAGATATGGTTTCTCCATAAAAGTACTCAAATCATGAGAGCAAAACATAAATTGCTGGTACTCTAAAAAGCTAGTCCTGAAGCTTACGTGGTATTTACTTTCCTAACATTTAGAATCACATTTTTGACCTTAATCCAACTCAGATTCAAGGTAAGAGGAAGCAGACCCCATCTTTTGATGAGAAAGTAGTCAGGGTATTTACAGTCATTTTTTTATTGAGCCATTGTTACCTAGTGAAGAAAAAATGGGAGTAGGATATTGGGAGAAAAGGAAATACAGTCCACAGTTAAATAAGAGAGGCTCCAGAAAATAAAAATGATGATAATATGCCATCGACTTGATATAAAACAAATTCAGCTTTTAAAAGGTAAAGAATCATATAATGTTGTTCCTGCCTTTAGTCTTCTAATATCTTTAGACCTGATCTTTTGTGCCCAAATATTATGAACAGTATCCACGTATTTCCATGTTTCTATTGTATTTTTCAGTAGGATAGGATCAGTTAGAATGATAATGCCCACTTAAATTTTCCACATTGGAACTAATATTGCCAAACCTTAATTTATGTTAAATCTGGGTGGTATTTACAGGGGTATCTGGTATATGATTATAATAGTTTCCTATGAATTCAAAATATTTTATAATTTTAAAAAATAATATCCAACACTGTCCAATACTCACTTGGCAAAAAATTAAATGCCAAAATTGGGAATAAGTAAGCAACCTCAAAATTCTGAAGTGAAATGGTTAATCCAGTTTAAACAGCCTCTAAAAATAAACAGAGGCACAGCTGCATTTTATAAACAAAAGCAATTTGCACACTCATTTTCCTCAGCTTAACATAGAATGCAAATACATACTATTGTTTTTGGTTGTGGAGAGGCTTTTTTTGAGATATAAAAACATAATTCATTCTTTAGAGGAGATTATAGTTTATAGATTACCTTGTAAAACATGAATTTCATTGCTGAAACCTAGAATTTTGCATTTAAATGTTAAGAAATTACAACAATTATCTAAAGAAGGCATTACAACGATAGACTTTTTAAAAAATAAGTCAGCATATATGTATCCAATACCTACTATAGTCAAGGCAATTTAAAAAGTCTCTGGAACTATAATCACCCTACTAGGATATTAGGGTATTTATTTAAACTTTCTAAGTCTTTCCATAATGAAGAATTTGACTAAAGTCTCCTAAGATTTTTTTCCATAAAAGTGTCATCTTTAATAAAAATATTGGCAGAAAATAAAGCTATAAATAGTATTTAATAGAGTCACAGATTAGGTCTTCAAGTAATAAATATGTATTATCCCAGAGGAGGCTGATGTTGAAACAGTAGGGGTAGAAATTGACCTAAAAATTGAAGAATAGTGTATTTGAATAGTACTTAAATAACATCATGAGACAAGGCTAAGTCATCAGGAATGAAGAGTTGCCTGTGGAAGACAATAAATCAACTCTGAATAGGCAGAATTACAACTTGTGGCTGGATTCTATTATTGAGTTTTGTTTGGCAAGAAAAGTGGTTTGCAAATATTTCCTAGTTGTCCATATTGAAAAAAAAATTTAAAAATAGAAAGTTTACCTAGCTCTCAAAGTATCTGGCAAAATTGGCACCCATTCTCATCAGGGCAAAAATCAGCTGGAGCTAAGGAGAGGTTGTCCACTTTCAGATGGGGCATCCACTCTGCTGTTATCCACAATTCCCACTCATTCCTATTACACTCCTCCAGGTTTACCAATCTGTATTTCCTGATGAGTCCCCTAGACATTTCAGTATGTCAAAGCCACAGAATAGATCCATTTTTAGTAAGTAATAGAAAATACAATTACCAATCTATAAAATTTGAATTTGAGATTTTACTAGAAATAGTTTTTGATATGAAATTTTTTTTAATATTAAAAATAGTTCAAATTAATCAAATCAAAGATGCTAAACTCAAAGAGAACTTGCCTCAGGAATTGGAAAAAGATGAAATCAAACTCAAGTAGATGATTGATTTTAGAGGAACACTGCTTAAAGGAAGGAGAAAAAGACAATAAAATAGGGTGGCAAAAGGCAAATGTAGAGCTTTGGGTTGAGGCTGAAGATGGTAGTAGATCTAAAGACTTCATCAGATTGTAGTTCTGCATTTGAGATTGGGCTCTCCACATACTGTTTTCTGTGATAATTGATATTCCACTGTCATCTGTTGACTCCCCAAAAGACCACCAGTAAAACTGAGGCTCATTAGACTTACTTCAGCGTGAAGGGCACCACCTTGGCAGCCTTTTAGATGTGTCTCAATATGGAACCCTAGTACCTACCCTTGATTTGGGGTTGAGCATTAGGGAGTGGGAATTGGTTAAGTTTGGGTAGAGTTTACAAATTAATAACTTTGAACTAGCAGGCATAGGAAGTAAGGGGTTTTGAAACAAGTCTTGATAAGAAAGTTGCTGTCATCACTGAATAAGTGTTTCTGACCTGACGCTGTTCTTTCTTTGCCTATTACTGATTATACTAATCAGATTTATGTTTTCCAGAAATGTCATCAAGCCACATGCAATAAAGACGGTTCCAGTCTATGAACCCCTGTATCACTCTCCCTCTGGAGAAACCCTAACTGCCCCCTTCTATCATTGCCCAATTCAGCAGGAAGCAGTTAGATCGAGTCTTCGCCCTTTTTCCCTAACAGCAGTTAGAGTTTCTACTCCAAGAGGGAGAATTGATGCAGGACATTTGGCACCCTAGCCAGCTCCACTTGCCGCCTCCTCCCTGGTGGTATCGGTGCTGTGGCAGCCAGCTGAAGAAACAGCAGGCTGGATGACAGGCAAGGAGGGGGACCTCCAACCCACACCGGAGACTCCAATAGCCAAAAAGGCAGGACAACTGCCGAGGAGACACCTGTGCCTTGGCTTCTCCTTCACTTTACACTTAGGACTAAATGTGGAACCCCCATTTCCTATGCCTAGGTCAATCCATGTGAATTTCCTAGGCCTCAATTCCATGAATGGACTGTGTCCATTCATTGATACATTCATTCACCTTGCCCCCGGCGGAAGGGACTGTGTTCATTCATTTCCTGGCCAAGGAACCCATACACCTATATATACCCTGAGACTAAAAGCCTAAAGGGGGAGATGGGGAAAGACCAGGAGAGAAATGGAGAGAGCTTTCTCTCTCCACTTGAGTTCTCTCTCTCTACCAGGAGCTTTAGTGTTTTCTGTATTCTTTTCTGTAAATAAATTCTGTCTTACCACTGGAAAAAAATAAAAAAAGAAAGAAAGAAAATGCCATGAAGGCTATGTTAAACAGTTAGATGAAAACATTTCAGACTGTATATGAAACCAGCACATTGTACCCCTTGATTGCACTAATGTACGCAGCTGTGATATAATAAAAAAAAAAAAAGAAGAAGAAAGTTGCTGTCTTGGGAAGAAAGAGGTTGAATTAATTCACAGTTTTTTCTTTCAGGAGCAGGTACCTCCTGGAGTAAGCACTTAAGTTATTTTTGCTTGATCATAGCACAGTTAATAAAGGGATAGGAAAATGTGTTCCTAATATTGTTTAAAATAGGGACAGAGAAGCATATCCCATCCCAGCATGTTGGTTTCAGTTCTTATCACACAACTCATCAGAACTTCATTTCTATCTTATATACATTAATAATGGTGATATCTTTAGAGAGGGCCTATCAGGACATTCCGTATAAAGTAAATCTTTACTCCCCACCTTATTTTTTTCTGTGTTTGTTCCTATTTATTTATTTTACAGTATTTGGCCCTTTGTTATTTTTAATTAGTGTTTTTTATTTATTTATTGAATACCTTTTTCCTCACTTGACTATAATCTCCATGAAGAGTCCATACCGCTCTTACTCATTTTTTATCTTTAAAAAGTATGCACGGTAGAAATTTTTTCTACTCATAGTAGAAATTCATTGTATTGAATTAATGAATTAAGGAAAGAAAAAGTATCCATCAGATTGGTATTAGAGATTAGAGGGTTTCAGAAGAGATTCGCCAAAAAAAAAAAAAAAAAAAAGATGTGTGTTGATGTTATGTTATAAAGATTTACTCTGACATTTATACTCCATGTAAATAATATAAATAATAGTGTAAATATTGAATTGATAGCCAAATAATGAAGAAATTATATTGAGATGGGAAATAGCAATTGGCAGAGAGTGTGGGAAGGAAGTAGTTGTAAGAGGAGTATATTTCTATGTTTTATAGGAAAAATCAAGCTTTAATGTATACAAGTAATTTTTTAAAAATTGACAGAAACACATTACTTAGGAATTTACAGCAATGAGTCAAATGTGATTACACCCAGGAAATGATGGAAGAGGAGAAAAGTGGAGATCAAGGGAACAAATAGCTTTTGTTTATTACTGCAAGCTTTACACGAGTATTGCCATTTAGAAATCATTTATATATGTAACCGATAAAATATTAAAATCAGAACAAAAGTCTAAAATATATCATATAATCGCTTATATGTGTATTGACCAAAAGATCATCTTTTCTTCCCACTGCTATGAGAGCAAGTATAAATCTTAAAAGCTGTTTTACTTTCCCAGTCCTCAATTTCTATCAATATCCCCACAAAATCTCAGTTATGGCCATCCCTCTCCAAACATACCATGTTCTTTCATGATTTCCTACTGTTTTAACATCCTTTTGCTCTCTTAAGTTCATCCCTAATACCCCTACTGAAGAACTCCTACTCAATCATGCAAACCCAACTTAGATGCCTACTTTTTGATGATTTCTTTCCCTCCTCCCTGTCAACCCCTAGTGTCAACCTTCTTTCTGTACCCTGAATATGCAAAACCCTTAATACCTCCCTTTGTGCATAGCCAGGGCACTGGAATATCAAGGAATTGGGTTGAGATGGAGAAGATAAATGCAAATTTATCACCAGATAGAACAAACAATGCAAAAGGCATTTCTTCTGATAGATTGAAAACATCCTTTTTGTTGGTAAACCCAGTAGTTTTGTTGTTGTTGTCGTTGTTGTTGTTTTTAATGAAAGAAATGAGTTTTGTTTTCTGAGGCTTTAAAGAATTCTCATTACTTGAATATTTCAATTTTAAATCTTTTTACTTTTCTACTTGAATGTATTCCATGCCAAGGATAAATCCCTTTCATTGATCACCACCCAATTATCTTATTTAGAAGCACATTTATCATTAAAAAAAATGCTATTTTAAAAATTCAGCCTATTTTCATTCTTACCCTGCTGAGTCTGAATGTTAATGTACCTCATTGGGCCCTCCAAATGACTTTGTTTTAGTAATGTGTTGATGATAGCTTATTTGCTAGTTCAAATTCAAATTTTTTTTGCCTAGGCTATTTAAATTATAATTGGCACTGACAGCCAGTGGTCACAAAGAGACCATAGTTACAGAATGTGTATTCTTAGCAACAGAAAAATAAGGGGAAAAAATCATTATAGCAGAAACACCAGGGAACAGACTTAATATGGTCTAATGAACATCTAGAATATGCATTTAACACAACAAAAATTCTATCTTGTCTCAATAGCTATATTCATCAATCTCATTACTCCTACTGGTTAAGATGACAGTTAAGAACCACAACAATAATAGCAAACTGTGAAGTGTAATTCTCCTTTGTGATCATCTAAACTTGATTTATTGCTTTTGTTTTTGTTCATATGGATTTGGGCAATACTTATTGCTACAGTGCTCTTATTATTTTATATAAAATAAACTTCTAATATTGCATTAAAAACTATACAGTTTTCTGTTTCTTCTCTGTTTGGCACATACAAGTGTATTTACGTTATGCCAGTGGTCACTGCAGCCGCTAAATAATCAGCTAAACCTTCCTATATTTAATCAGCTATATAGCATTGGAATTGTTCTTTTCACTTTCAAGTGATTCAGATAAATATAATTGTCACTGCCCATACATATAAAAGACTGAAATAAAAATCCTTTACCTCTGGTGAAAACAAAAGTAAAAAAGCCATGAACTGAACTCCGAGTATTTGGGCCACAATTATGCCTCATAATTATAAACTATTAAGCAACTCTACTAGTTCTCTGTTCTCAGCTGCCAAAACCTACCTCTCTCCAATATTGTCCACATTTTTGATTAATCCCAGTGAGAATTTACCTTTCTACAAAATACAGTGAGCAAACTCCTACTAGTCAGAGAACAGATCTTTATTAACAGCCTGAAGTGTACAGCTCAAGGCATTAAGTAACCTGATAATGACTGTGGTAGCCATCTTTTGATGTAATTCTGGCCTAATAAGAATTTTGGGAATTGCTAAAATGGTATTTTACGAGTAGATATTTTTTGTTTATTACTTGTTAAATAAACTGTATATTGAGAGACATAAATATTTCTAAAGCCAATTTCCTTTTTTTTTTTTAATTAAATCATAGCTGTGTACATTAATGCAATCATGGGGTACAATGTGCTGGTTTTCTATGCAATTTGAAATATTTTCATCAAACTGGTTAACATAGCCTTCACAACATTTTCTTAGTTATTGTGTTAACACATTTATATTCTACATTTAGTAAATTTCACATGTACCCTTGTAAGATGCTCGTAGATGTGGTCCCACCAATTACCCTCCCGTAAAGTCAATTTCTTATTCGCAGAAATGACACAAAAAATTTTTGAATATGGGCCTGGAAAGGTGTAAGCACTGGTGCCCAGAGATGAGGCCCCTGCAGAGATGTTCAGGCCAGGTTTATTGAAAGGGAAAGGTGCATGGGTTGGAGATGTCCACATAGCGCAGAGGAGAATCTGTGTTACACAGAGCAATGGTAGGCAGGTTAACAAAAGACGTCTTTGTGAGAGGCTGATGTTCAGCCCTAGGATCAGTAACCACTAGAAGATGCAGCTCCTGGAAGGGTGCCTGGATCTGGTTAGTGAAGATTCCGGGTCTGAAGCGGTCAGCGATAGGAGTGGCTCCAGTGGCAGCAGCAAATTGTCCATGCAACAACAAGGGAGCTTGCTCAGTAGGTCTAATGTGGTGGATGCTGGCCCAGAAAGTTCTCTGCATGCCTGGCACCATCTCCTGTGACCACCCGTGGGAGGTCATGCCTGATCTTTACTTCTATAGAGATCCTGAAGAGACTAAAAAGGAAAAGAAGGCTGCTGCTGAGAAAGCTGTGACCAAGGAGGCATTTCAGGGTAAATGAACTGCTTCAGCTCCTGAGATTACTGCTACTCAACCCTAGGTCGCAGACTGGTCAGAAGGCTGCAGGTGCCCTCTGTGCCTATTCTGCAGGTCCCCACTGAAGCCTGGAGTGCCCAGCCTGCCACAGAGACAGGTCACAGCTCCCACTACTCAGGCCACTGAGTCGGTAGGAACAACCACTGAGTGGTCTCCAGCTGTTCATCCACAGGCTCTTAAACAAGATGGAAATAAAGTTGGGGGAAAATAAACATCAGTTAAAAAAAAAAAATGAAACGGAAGGGTGAGGGCAGCCCCTGTGGTTCAGAGGAGTAGGGTGCCAGCCCCATATGCTGGAGGTGGAGGGTTCAAACCCAGCTCCGGCCAAAAACTGCAAAAAAATAAAAAATAAAAAAAAAAGAAGGGAGAGGGTGACCTACCTGGGCAGTGCAAAGATAGTGTCTGCACCTGGGGGCAGTTACAGAACTCTTGTATTTAGGGCCAAACAGGGTAGGCAAACTTCAGTTTGCCAGGAAGGTAAGGTCCTTTGGCATGAACTTGGGGGTACAGGGGAAGGGCTAGCCTATCCTTTGTGTCTTTGTCTTAGGAGGAGAGAACGAGGAGGAGGGGAAAGGGTTCTTGTGAGGCTTCCTTACCCCCTAACAGGCCCGCTTATAAAATCATTTCAGAGGGAAAGTGGAAGGTATGTGTGACCAAAGATACCACCTGGCTGGGTGCCCATAGCTCATTGGTTAGGGCACTGGCCACATGCACCAAGGCTGGCGGGTTCAAACCCAGCCCAGGCCTGCTAAACAAAAAAATAGCTGGACGTTGTGGTGGGTGCCTGTAGTCCCAGCTACTATGGAGGCTGAGGCAAGAGAATCGTTTGAGCCCAAGAGTTGGAGGTTGCTGTGAGCTATGATGCCATAGCACTCTACTCAGGGTGACAAAGTGAGATTCAAGAAAAACTCTAATTGACATGAGTAATGTGATTTCCTCCAGCTCCATAGTAGTTGGAGAGTTTAATACTCCTTTAGCAGTGTTGGATAGATCCTCCAAAAAGAAGCTAAGTAAAGAAATTTTAGATTTAAACTTAACCATTCAACAACTGGATTTAACAGATATCTACAGAACATTTCATCCTAATAAAATCAAATACACGTTCTTCTCAGCACCCCATGGAACATACTCAAAAATTGATCACATCTTAGGTCACAAGTTCAATCTCAGCAAATTCAAAAGAATAGAAATCATTCCTTGCAT